>CAUYLG010009428.1:0-193042 GCA_963573385.1 Cacajao melanocephalus
TTAACTCATGATCACACGGTCCCACAATCGGCCATCTGTAAGCTGAGGAGGAAGGAGAGCCACTCTGAGTCCCAAAACTGAGGAACTTGAAGTTCAATGTTCAAAGACAGGAAGCATCCAGCACAGGAGAAGGATGTAGGCTGGGAGGCTAGGGCTGTCTAGTCTTTTCATGTTTTTCTGCCTGCTTTATATTCTAGCGGCGTTGGCAGCTGATTAGATGGTGCCCACCCAGATTGAAGGTGAGTCTGCTTTTCCCAGTCTACTGACTCAAATGTTAATCTCCTTTGGCAACACCCTCACAGACACAACCAGGATTAATACTTTGAATTCTTCAATCAAATTAAGTTGACAGTCAGTATTAGCCATCACAAAGAGAGAGAGAGAAAGAGCAGGAATCTGAAAGAAGAAAACGAGCGAAAATGGCAGTAACAGCAAGACTGAGAGAGCATTAAAATAAACATGGGAGTCAGATATTTTGGAGATAAAAGACAAAATTTTGGATTCTGTAAAGAATAGAAAGCTATGGAACAGACACTGCTTCTGGATTATAGCTTATTTTGTTCATCTATAAAAAGATTTATTTGATCAGTGTCCTTCAGGATCTAAACTTACCTAGAAAGAAGACATATGGAAAAAATGGAGCTACCTCACTCTTGTTTGCAAGCAATTCTACTCCAAAGCCAACTTAATCTTCAGCATAGTTGCCTTCTCCATTTATCTCTAGCTTTTTTTCAGATACATGGAGGGAAGTGGGAGAAATGGTCAGCAAAGGTAGCTTTGCATTACCTGTCAATGCTAAACCACCTCCAGTCAAAATGAAAAAGTCTGACAAGCATGACTGTTACAGAAAGTTAAAAGGGGAGTTCAGATGATGATTATTTGGGTTGTATATAGATATATTTATCCAGACTTTATCACAGAATTATTCTTTCTGTACAAATATTTTCACAACCTGCTCTCGGATTTGCTTGGTCCTGACTCCATAAATGACAGGGTTAAGGGCAGGTGGGACAACCACATACAGGTTAGCCAAAAGAATATGGATATAGCGGGGAATGTTTTGGCCAAAACGATGTGTCATAAAAGAAAAAAATGCTGGTGTGTAAAAGCACAGCATAACACAGACATGGGAACCACAGGTATTGACGGCCTTTAGTCGGGCATCTTGAGAGGGAAGGCGAAAAACAGCTTGAAGTATAAATATATAGGAAGAGGCAATCAGGATAACATCCACAATAATATAAAAAATCACCATGAGCCCATAGATTATGTTGATCTTGATAGGTGCACAGGCCAACCGGGCCAGACTCATGTGCTCGCAGTATGTGTGAGGTATGATGTTATGCCCACAGAATGGCAGACGCAGAATGAGAAACACAAATGGAGTTACAAGAACTAAATTTCTTCCAACAACCACGGAAGCTAGGATACTGATGGTTTTATTGGTGAGGATCATGGTGTACTGGAGAGGGTTGCAGATGGCAACAAAGCGGTCGTAAGCCATGACCACCAACAGAACAGTCTCCATGCCTGTAAACATGTGTATAAAGAACATCTGAAGAAGGCAGCCCCCAAAGCTGATCTCTTGGAGGTTGAACCAGAAGATTCCTAACATTTTGGGGATGGCGGATGTGGACAGACCCAGATCAATCATAGACAACATGGCCAGGAAGTAGAACATGGGCTGGTGTAGACTGTGTTCAGTTTTGATCACAAAAAGAATGGTCATATTCCCCACAATGGCAATCAGGTACATGATACAGAATGGGAAAGCAATCCAGACGTGCAAAATTTCCAGTCCTGGTATTCCTAGCAGGAAGAAGAAGTGGGGATAGAAGTGGGTGTCATTGATAGAAGGCATTCTCCTGGCAAGTGTTACTGAATTCCTAAGAAGGATCTCAGTTTCTTTAAGGTCGACTCTTGTCAAAGTCCTGTAGAAACAGAAAGACTCTTATCAGTGTGCTGGAGGTAACGGTATAGGTGGTTAATTTACAAACATTAGAGATTCACTTCTTTCCAGAGGGTAATTGAGAAAGCCTCTTAACACAGATTATTGTTCTGAGATCCATCATAGGCAATATTGCTCATGGCTTTATTTTTTTAATCTTTGAGATATTCAAATGAACTATAAATATTTCACAATGCAATGCATATTTATATTATGGCATTCCTTTCCATTACTTTCCTAAGTAGTCCTTCTTTACTTTTGGGGAAATCGCCATACCATGTGTTCTTCAAAGTGTGGTCTTGAGGTCTCTGGGGTTTTCTAAGTACATTTCTGGTACTTACAAGCTCAAAACTATTTTTATAATAATAGAAAATTTTTAGCCATTCTCACTTTCGTTCTCTCATAAGTATACAGTGACATTTTCCAGAGGTTATATGAGGTGTTACCATAATAGATTAAATAAAATTATAAATGACGTTATCAGATTTCAGCTCTATTATATTAACTTAGTAAAAACAGTTGCAAAGGAAAATAATGCAAAGTTTACAACTAATTTTTTGAAAAATAGTTATTTTAACAAAAAGTATCAAATTATATTTTTATATAATAGTTTGTTAATATTAACATTAAATATTTAAATTTTGCTCTAATGTCTAATAACATAAATATTACAAATATAATCATAGAAACTAAAACTCTTTTGGTATCTTACTAATTTCTAAAAGTGACAAAGATTCCTAGTACAAAAGAGAACTACTATTGTCTACCACTTCCTATGTTTTGTTATAATAAAGAGTAAGGATATGTCCCATGGATCTTATACAGTGACATCACATAAGGGTAGTTAATCAGATAGTCTCTGTTAGAATTTTCCTGGTTCTAACTCAGCTAAATTGTTCAGTGAATTTCTATTATGGATTAATTGCTATTTTTGATGTTTCTAAATCTTCATGAACAATCCAGTTTTTCCAATAAATGGAAATAAAATGCCTTGTATGTATCTGCCAAATTATGTTTATCTTCCTTACAATCTATAACATCAACGAGTAACATAAAAAAATTTCCACGTCCCCAAATTGTGCCTAGCTTCAGGTGTAAAAAGATCAAATATTTAGCAAATTTCAATATCGAAATTAAAATGTTGTTAAGGAATCTTCATCGCCTCCTTGACAATAACAAGGAAAACTGCTTTATTTTAGCTTTGTGTCCTTAAAGACATTGTGCAACTCTGTAGTAACTAATGTAACCCATATTGTATAATATTTATGCATGTACTGGCCTTATTTCTACAAAGAGAATAGCTGCAACTAAGAGCTGAGAACTAGTGGTAATAATTTTAATATGCTCAACACTGCCACATGAATGTTGGTTCCCAGTTGTTCAGCATTTAATTGAATCAGGGTTGGGGTTTGTAATAAGTGTACTTTTGTTTGTGTGTAAGTGTGTGTGATAGAGAGAGAGAAAGAGAGAAGGTTGGAGAGATAGGAATAGACAGAGAAATCATGTTTTACTATGTGTGTGGCTGCATATACCACTTGTCCTGTAACTTTGCCAGGTAGCTATTGCACAGCAGAAGTATGCAGGCAAACGGATTAATAATTGCCCATTCTATATGAGAAGAACAAGAACATCTCTTGCTCCCAGAGAAGCTGAGAGAAAAATTGAAATAAGATCATAATGTTTGCCTATATTTTGGAAAAGATGCCAGGCTGAAAAATCAGAGGGGAGTGCTTTTTGTGATTTTACCTGTGAGGATGTAGCTAGGATGATGTGCTGTGAGATTTGCAATCCAGAGTCAGCCCAGTCTTAAGAGTGGCTGTTTCTCAACATGATATTTTGCCAGCTGAGAAAAAGCATTCTCAGGGAGATGGCAAAGGGGACATTTTGCTGACACTACAATTCAAAGCTGCCAGGGGATCCACCCTCTCACAGTTTTACCTGAATTATTGCCTTCTTCCTGTTATAACTATGCCACAGTAGCAGACAGTGTATGGCCAATAACCTCAAGATCATTTTTTGAGGGCAAAGTATTAAGTTTATTCTTCTTTAGATATGTACATTGACAAAGATCCCCGCTGAAGTCCATCTCAAAAGACAAATTCATAATAACTAGCAATTTCTCTCTTTTTGTGTTCACCAATGTTCATATTTTGAACTTGTGATTTTCTTTCTTTGCTGGATTTTTTTTTCTGACTATAGTAGAATATTACAGAGGTCTTTTATGGACCTTAAAACTATTCAGACATGACTTGAAAACCTGCTAAACCACTTACTTGCTTGAGACCCTTGGACAATTTCTTTAACTAGATAGATCAGCTTTTTTTCTGTAGAAATGAGATGATAAATTATAACTAATGTTGTTTATTTTAATGATAAATAAGACCCTTGTTTGCATAGGTGCTAGTACATAGTGTATCCTTAACAAAGTATAGTTACTTTTTTATTAATTCTCCCAAATATTTTATTTATTTAATTCAAGATAGCTAAAATAATTCACCTGTTAGCAGAAAGAAGTTATTTCATTGTAAAATGTTTAATTTATGTCACAGTTGGACATAAGATTAGATAAAGGAGGGATGGCTCAGAAGAGACCAAAATGAAGAAATGGCAGAGTCAGACATTAATATTTATCTCTAGATTTTTTTATGGATACAAAGATGACCCAATACTGCTCATTTAGAAAGGAAACAATTGTCTCCCTTTATTCTTACAGCTTTCCCAAGCTTGGTGAGACCAAAGCAGCTGATGAATGGATAAAGTGGATAAAGACCTTCATTTAGACTCTTCCATAATGGTGCCATTGAAGGTTGGGTCTGGCTGATTTAGCAGGGGTATTGTGCTTACAATAAAAATGGCTTGGGTGTGGTTCCATAAAGTAGAAACTATACAGGGAACCAAGTTACAATTTGCAACATTAAATTCACTCAGACAATGTGGGGAAGAGAGAATAAAACTGTACAGATCAAATGTGTTAATACCCATGTAAATTTATTTGAATATTGACAGAAGTGACATCCACCCACCACCTTAAACACACACATATAAATGAAGTCTGCCATAACATCCTTTTGTCTTATTGACACTATATGACTGTATTTGTGGTGTTCTGGCTGTGAACAGTGTACTCTGTGAGAGAGTGTGTGTGTGTGTGTGTGTGTGAGTGTGTGTAGGAGAGAGAGGAGAAGAGAGGAGAGAGAGAAGAGGGGAGAGAGAGAGAGAGAGAGGGAGAGAGAGAGAGAGAGAGAGAGAAAGATACAGAGATACAGAGACAGATAGAAATTTGGTGCGTTACTAATTGGTACACCACTGCCCTCACCTATGGATGTCTGTTCCAATCCCATATGCTCTGCTGTGTTCCTCTGTGAAGAGAATTGTACAATAGTGCTTTGGATAATTCTTCAGAAAAGTGGAAGAACCTAGCCTCTTCTATCCTCATTTGCCCTCTTCTTCTTTCCTCTGTATCTTCTCACTTCTGCCCAAGCATTCTTACCTTTCTGATATTTCTTCTTCCGGCCCTCACTTGGAGCAGAATTGCAGCATGAGCCCACGTTCTTAAAGACAGCGATTAGTTTCGCCTTCAAGCCTCTGAGCAATGAACCTGCCTGGTTAAGTGGAGAAAACTTTATAGTGAGTGAGAGCATCCTTATGACCAAGCATGTCCCAGAATCCCCGAGCCTAGCTTTCAGAGTCCTCTGGGCATAAACATGGACTCGAGGGTCATTAAGTCTTAGTAAGCCTTTATTCCTCTTTACTGCATCTGCAGAGAAACAGCGTGCTAGATATAACTCCTTAGCTCAGGGGAGCAGAAGTGTTATGAAATGATGGGATGGGAACTACCCAGAAGAGAGAGGAATCTGTTTGGGAGATGATGTTAATTCAGCTTCCCTCTGGAGCCATGAAAGCATTGATTTTATGCCATTAAGTCTTCACTGTGTGACCATGAAAATAAAACTGTTCTCAGCAACTTTTCTGTTTTAATATGTTTGTGTAACTCCTGATGTAGTTTCACAACGGTTACAATTGAGACTTCAAAAGATGAAGAATGAGACATCTAAAATAGACAAATTCAGGAAGGGAGCCTCTCAGGAAACAGTACTTCTGCTCTGGCTGGAAGGGGCAATATAATATGTTTTATCGGGAAAATGTAACATTTTCCTTTGTGGCACAACTCTATTTATTGGCAGTGTGCATGCCTGCAGATAATAGCAGCAACTTTCTTCCAATCCAGCAAAATTTTCCTTCTTAGTCTATAACTAACGGTGAATAGATAGTCTTTGGAGAGAGGCTTGCATGTGTTTCAGTTCTTTTGGAAGAAGGTGAAGAAAATCTCACATTTTCCTGATAAACATATTATATTGTCCCTTCCAGCCAGAGCAGAAGCAGTGTTTCTTGAGAGGCTCTCATCCTGAATAACGATAGAATGGACCTGATAGCACTACCAGGGCATGTTATGGAGCCTGGTTTTTCTGACTATAGTTAGAAATAGACTGATGGAAAATTGAATACATTAGACAATTAGTTGGTACCTTTTGCCTTCTACGTTCAGACTATTTTGAGGTGTTATCACAGAAATAGTAATGTCATCTATGGTCCAAGGGAGATTCTGGTTTGATCTGCCGTGTTCTTGTATTCATTACTTCTGATTAACGAGAAAGTGACTCCCTAGCTTCCTGATTCTCCTTCATTGTGCCCATCTTCCTTATTGTATCCACATTCATCTTCTCAAATCAGGTCTGACTCTACCCAATTTCTGCTTAAAATTCCTTCCCATAACCCCTACAAACACCCTTGTTGCCAAAGTCCTTCACTCAATATCCAATCAGCCTTTTATACTTTCATTGTACTTCACAACTCCCGAACACACATCCTGTCTTTGATAATCAAAAGTCCTCCATATGAAATAACTATCTCTCATTTCCACTTTGCTTCAGCACTTTCTCAATTGTCCTATACTTCTTAGTGATATTTGACATGAATCAATCTGATAGACTCTTTGTGGTTTTTGTATTTTCATATCAGTTTGTGCTACTATTATAACAGGCAACTCTTCTTTTGTGTTGGTTTTGTGTTTTCTCTCTTCCATTATTTTATGGATTGATATTACAGTGATGTTTAAGTCAACTTTATCCTTCAGTTCACCTAGTATAGTGCTTTGATTATAGGAGGTGCTCTGGCATTATTGAATTACACCTTTTTTTAAACACAAAAATTCTAGTTCTGTGAGGGTCATAATATCATGTAATTGTATATCTCCTAATCTGTCACTGTATCTACCCCTTTCCTGTTCTCAAGATTTTTTCTCTGTGACTTCTTGAATCAATTTTTTCTCTGTGACTTCTTGAATCAATTTTTTATGAGCAGTGGTATTATTTTTGGCCTTAAGCCACTTTTGATGTTCTGTTTCTCTTCCTTTTGAAACAGAAACTCAGCTGTTCCCTGAGGATATTACTTCTGAAAAGTGTTGAGGGATTGGATACATTTTCCTACTATTTTCACTATTGCCTCCTACCAAATGGCCTGAAGGCCTAGAGACTTGTTTGTCTTTGACTTTTGACAATTTGACATTATAATGCCGGGAGGAACTTCTTGGGTTGAATTTACTTGGGGAAATTTGAGCTTTTATCTTTGGAGACCCACATCTCTCTTCACATTTGGAAAATTTTCAGCTATTATTTTATTAATAGGTTTTCTTTGCCCTTTTCGTTCTCTTCTCCTTCTAGAATTCTCATAATTCTAGAATTCTCATAATACAAATATTTTTTCACTTAATGGTGTCCCATTAGACTGTAGAAGTTTGTGGTAGCTCAGTAGTAATGGTGGCACAGTTTGTGTGCCCCATTAAGGAACACCATTATTTCTTCACTCTTTTTCATCTTTCTTTTGTTTTTCTCTAATTTCAAATAACCTGTCAACAGATTTTTTTCTTCTGCTTGACCAAGTTTGCTGTTGAAGCTCTCTGTTGTAATTTAAAACCTTATTGAATTCTTCAGCTACAGGATTTCTATTTGATTCTTCTTTATGATTTATATCTTTTTTTGACGTTCTCATTTGTTTCATAAATTGTTTTCCTGATTTTATTGAATTTTCTATGTCGTATTTTCTTGTATTTTATTGAGTTTTCTCAGGACCATTATTTTGAATTTTTTTGGCAATTTGTTGATTTCCTTTTTATTAGAGTCTGTTACTACAGTGTTACGTTCCTTTGGTGGTATCATATTTCTTTGCCTTTTCATGTTTCTTGTGTCTCCATATTGTTGCCTGTGCATCTGGTGGAACGCTTACCTCCAAACTTTCTAGAGTAGTTTTTTTAGAGGACAACTATCACCTGCAGTTGGGTTTTAGTGTGTCAGTTGGGAATAGTGAGGTGACTCTGTTTCTAGATAGATGTAGTATAGTCTCTGTGCGGGTTCTTCAGCTGAGTTCAATCTCAGCAATGACTGTGGGTGCCTCAGTGGCTTGGACTGTAGAAGTCTGAGGTAGCACAGCAGTAGTGGTGGCACAGTTTGTTTACGTCCTTAGTGTCAAGGGCTTTTTCCCATTTATATATCACTGTATTCATTTTGTAATATTTTTGTAGACATAATGCAATATGTTCTTTATTTATAAACGTATATAAAGAACAAGTATGTTCTTTATTTTTCTGCATAATCATGCTTCTATCTTGATTTATGTTACTTTTCTTGAACAATCCCTTCTAGTATTTCTGTTATAGCAAATCTATTGGTAACAACTTCGCTCTGCTTTTGTTCTTTGCAATGTCTTTTAATACTTTAAGAAGATATTATTAGTGAGTATAGAAATCTAAGTTGGCAATTTATATGTTCTACTATATTTTTAGAAATAGCATATTATTGTCTCCTTGATTCTAGAGTTTCTTTTGAGATATTTACTGTTAGCCTTATTATGGCTCCTTTGACGATTACTAGACATTAAATTTTACAATGAGGAGACTCAGCTGATAGGATTCCTCAGATTTGACATGACCTATAAGCAGCTGCAGTAGTGCTGGGCTCGAGGTGCAGTGGCTTGGGTGGAGCCAGGGTCCTAGGCTCAGGGTCTCACAAACTAGAACTTTCCTTCAGTTACTTTCATTAGGATGTAATTGTTTATTCATTGTTCTGGCTATCTGTGTGAGGCAACTAACAGCTAGAACATTTTAGTAGACCATCTTGCTAACACTGTAAAGATTAATGCCTTGATGAGAGAATATTAACCATCACATTGAAAGGACAGTGACATAGAGGCAATTATTTTTCAGTATACAATTGATTTACATTGGCCATTCATTTGATCCTCCTTCATATATCAAAAAGTCTATGCATTTTCCTGTGTTCTGCAATGAGGTTTTTCATAAATTATATACATTTATACATGTGTATTTCTGCTTCTGGACTATGTGGTTCTGCTTTTTGTCTGCTCTTGTACAAGTATTTCACAATTTTAATTAGTGATACTATAAAATAAATTACGGACTATAATAATATAAATCCTAAAATTTTGTTCTTCAGGATTGTCTGGCCAATTTCTTTTTTGTTCTTTTCTTTTCTTTTTCTTCCTTTTTTTTTTTTTTTTTTTTGAGACAGAGTCTTGCTCTGTCGCCAGGCACCAGCCTGGAGTGCAGTGGCACAATCTTGGCTCACTGCAATCTCCACCTCCTGGGTTCAAGCAATTCTCCTGCCTCAGCCTTCCGAGTAGCTGGGACTACAGGCACACGCCATCATGCCCAGCTAATTTTTGTATTTTTTTAGTTGAGACGGGGTTTCACCATGTTGGCCAGGATGGTCTCGATCTCTTGACCTTGTGATCCACCCGCCTCAGCCTCCCAAAGTGCTGGGATTACAGGCGTGAGCCACTGCACTTGGCCAATTTCTTTTAAAATATATCTTACAGTTTGAAAACTAAACCAAGTGGACAAATAAGCAAACAAATTCATTGAAATATTTATTGCATTGAGTATATAGTTCAATTATAGAGAATGTTTTTAAAAGGTTATTAATTATTCCAAACCATGAACTTAGTATATCTTTTCATGTATTTATGTATTTAAAAAGTTCTTTTGAAGGATTATTATGATTTTATTATAGAAGTTTTGCATATCATTTGTTAGAGTTAGGTCAAAGTATTTGATATTTTGTGATGCCATTTAAAAATACAAAACTTTCAAAATTTTAATTTATTAATGTTTTTATTGTTAGTATAGAAAAATGTAATTAATTTAAAATTTTTTATTATTATTATTTTTTTATAAAAATAGAGTCTAGTTTCTGACTACTAGAGGTAGAAATCCACCAAATACCTTCACCCAAAAATCATAATATCACAAGTAGGTTATCAACATTTGCTTTGATGTAATTATGTATTTCCCTGCCTTCCTTTGCATACAAATCATGTTGTTCATAGAATATGATACTCTTTTAAAAACATTTCTATGTTTTTGTTTTCTTAGTGTGTATTTAAAATGTTTTTTCTCCTTTGGGAAATGATGCAGTTGAAATTTAACATAGGTTACTGCTTTTAAACATTTGTATTATTTTTGTTCTCTTAGCACGTATCTTTAATTTTTCTTTCTCTTTTGGAAAAAGTTGCAGTTAAAATTCCATTATATTTCAGGAAATGTCTTTATTTTTCTCTCAGATATGAATAATGGATTGAATGAGTATTAAATTCCAAGTGCAAAATTATTTTTTTGGACATGACTTTTTAACATCCACTTTTGTATTTGAGAATTCTGATCTCAGTCAGATTATGTTTCTCTTTAATCTATGCTATTTTCTGTCTCACTTGAACTTTTATTCTCTTTCTCTCAAACACTTTTTCTGTGGAATGGTTTAAGATTTTCTTTTTATTTGTTGTGTTTACAATTTCCACAAAATACTAGTGCCTAAGTTCCTACTGGGCCTCTATTGAAACTGTCAATATTAAGCCTTAAGTAATTTTTCAGCTGCAGAAATTTTCTTTGTTATCCTCCCCTTCTTTATTTTTATTTCACTTTCTGAAACTTAAATCTATGTCAGAAATACTTATGCTCAAAAATATCTTGACACAGAAATTTAGACAGTATTTTACAATAAATATTCAGACATAAAATGGCTTTATCAGGTGAGTAGCTGATACCTTATTACTTTAAGGGATAAAGAATATTAAACTATATATGTGAAATTAAACTGATGATGTTAAAACTTGTAGACATATTCTTTTTTTTTTTTAGTTACTTTGATATTAACTATTCCCATTGAGTTTGTATATATTTGTATGCTAAATTAGTTAAAAAAAAAAATCACCAGGAATGTGATAGAATTGGGTGAAATGATTGTAGTGCTAACATTCGAAATCAAATTTGACCTTATCTCTGCTTGAACAATATTTTTAGGTCATTCAGTTTTTAAAATGAACTTTAGATTGCCATTTTTTATTTTCTATTGCCATTTTTGACAACCATAGATGTGTTGTTTATATTTATTGTGGCCATTTAAATATTCTTATATTCGTTTTTACATTAAACATTTTTAGTTTCTTTGCAAATCTTATTTCTGTTCCTGCTTTCTTTTCTAGATGTTATTTTTTTTAAGTTCATGAATAATTTCCTATTTACTTCTTACATATTTTAATGTTTGAGCAAAATCACCCAGTTAAAACACAGTAAACAAAATAAATATGAATTCTTGTTCTCTCTCTCTTACGTGTGGCTAAATCTCCTGTTTCTCTCTTGTATCTTATACCTACTACCTCCACTTTACTTGCTTACACTACCTACATGCCCGTTATTCTTAGTGGCCGTATGTCCTCTATTTGACTATCTTTTATGAAAGAAATCCTATTGCTACCTGAAAGAGATTTAAAACACTAGACAGGTCTAACAGAAAGCTTTTTCAGTGAATTAAAGTGATTCTCCTTCAAACTTACTCTTACATGGCATATCCTGTGTCGGGGTCAATAGATAACATTATGCAAATACACACTCAAACACACATGCATCTAACAATTGCTGCCAATATGTTTTTAGAAACACACACATACATGCATATACTAAATAAATAAATATACACACACATCTGTATAAAATATACATATGTATAAAATTAATGGTCAATTTTGATGAAAACAATTTATTAATTTTATCACAAACTTTGTCTTTTTAGGACTTACACTTTTATAACCTGAATGAATTACCTCTCATTCAATTAATGTTTAGCAAAGAGACTTTTTACCTGCTTCTGGATTTGCTTGGTCCTGATTCCATAAATGACTGGGTTAAGAGCAGGGGGAAACTACATAGAGATTAGCCAGGAGAATATGGATATACTGCAGGATGCCATGACCAAAGCGATGAGTGAGAAAGGAGAAGAGAGCTGGGCCAAAAAATACTAAGATGACACAGATATGTGAGCTACAGGTACTAAGAGCCTTCAGGCGGGCATCTTGGGAAGGGAGGTGAAAGACAGTGCATAAAATTCTAGCATAGGAGATAATGATAAGAAACACATCCAGAAACAAGATAAAAATATTCCCAAGACCATAATAGACATTGACAATGATACTGGCACAAGCCAGATGGGCCACTCCCGTGTGCTCACAATAGGTGTGAGGGATGATTCTATGTCCACAGTAAGGCAGCCTCGTGAGGAGAAAAATGATGGGAGCAATCATACATAAGCTTCTAAGAACCGCAACCATAGCAATCACACCAATAATTCTGTTGGTGAGGATCATAGTGTACCTGAGGGGGTTACAAATAGCCACATAGCGATCAAATCCCATGGCAAGAAGTACAATGCTCTCCATGACTGTAAAAAAATGGATAAAAAAGACTTGAGCAACACAGCACCCAAAGCATAGCTCCTGCAGGCTGAACCAGAAAATGCCCAAAATCTTGGGGATGGTAGCTGTAGAGAGACTCAGGTCAATCACTGACAGCATGGCCAGAAAGTAGAACATGGGTTGGTGAAGGTTTTTATCAGTCCAGATGACAAACAGAATGATAAGATTTCCAACAAGAGCAATCAGATATACAACACAGAAGGGAAAGCCAAGCCAGCTTTGTGCAGCTTCCAATCCTGGAATTCCTAACAACAGGAAGGAAGAGGGATGAGGTTCAGTGACATTGGGAGAAGACATTCTTCTGCCAGCTGATGGTGGTCATGGCTTTAAAAGTTGTTTTCAGCTCCCATTGGGCAATTCATCCAGACTTAATTGAGATCTAAAATAAATAAACAAATTCCCAAGCAAAGGATTGATATTAGGAATACCTTTCTGTAAAGGCCTTTGATCTTTTTTCTCCTTCTTTTAAGTCTCCATAAATAATCCTAGTATCACTCTTCACCTGCACTATGAATGTGAGAAGCTAAGCTGCCAAGTAGAAGCTTGCACCATGTCTCTCCTAAAATTGTGAGTTCAGAATAAGTGGAGTTATTCCCTTCTTTCTCAAGATACAGACACTATGAGATGATGAAAATAAAATTTATAATATAATAACCACCACAATAATAATAGCTATTATTGATTACATATCTACTATTTTTCAGTCATTGCATCTACCACTATTTACATATATTATTAATTTAGTTCTTCCCCAATTTAATGACACAAGTTCTACTGGTATCTGATTTTATGGAACAGGAAAGTTTGATAAGTGAATTAACCTCCCATCATTTACAAAGCTAATAAGTAGGAAAGTCAAAATTTTAAACTGGGTTGAAATTCAGGTATGTGACATTAATCTGGGTCTATATTTGAAATATTTTCTAACAGGTATAGTGAAAGGAGAGAGAAAGAAACGAAAGTAAAGTAAAGTATGAGGAAACATACAAGAATTTAGAAGAGCCAAAACTTCTTCAAAGAAGAATAAATCTGCAGGATTTACACTATAAGATAATTACACTAATAATTCTGTTGGTGAGGATCATAGTGTACCTGAGGGGGTTACAAATAGCCACATAGCGATCAAATCCAATGGCAAGAAGTACAATGCTCTCCATGACTGTAAAAAAATGGATAAAAAAGACTTGAGCAACACAGCACCCAAAGCACAGCTCCTGCAGGCTGAACCAGAAAATGCCCAAAATCTTGGGGATGGTAGCTGTAGAAAGACTCATAGTCACTGAGACTTCTTATAAAGTGATGATAATTTTAACCGTGTTTTATTTTTCAAAAAAAAAATCATAGAAAAAACCACAATACAACAGAATTGAGTCTAGTAGCAGATCCAAACATTTTCCGGGGACTAGGTATTTAGAAATAAGGTATTCCCTAGTGGGAATTTAAAGTAAATTGGTAAGGGAAAATGATTATCTGTGAAGTTTTCTCATCATATGAAGTTCTTTTACAAAAGCCTATTGACCTTGCTAACGGTCTAAAGAAACATGATATCAAATTAGATTAGCCTGGAACTCAATAAACTTCAAAACTTGAGGGTACAGTTCTGAAGACTACCCTCACTTCTGACATTAACTGCAATTTTATAGGTTTTCCAAAACCACCCTCAGCTTCAATAATTCAGTAGGACTCACAGAACTCACTGAAAGCTATTATGCTCATGGTTACAGTTTATTACAGAGAAAGGACACAGATTAAAATTAGACAAAGAAAGATATGCTTAGAAAATAAACTGAGGTGTCCAAATGTGAAGCATTCGTTGTCATTTCATGGAGCAAAGATGCATTACCCTCATGGCATTAATGTGTGACAATATGGATGAAGTCATATTGCCAACCAGGAAAACTCTCCCAGGCTTTGGTGTTCAGAGTTTTTATTGGGACTTCATTACATAGGCATGATAGCTTGACTGATTGCAAATGTGGTTGAACTCAGTCTCCAGTTTGACTAATGTCACATGACCCAAAGTCCCTGCTCTAAGTCATATTGTTCATATTGATGGTATGGCCAGTCCCTACCCTCAGATCTAGTGTGGGCAGTCCCCAATCCAATAAACAAAGACTCTCTTATTAGGTATTGTGTATATTTCCTTCCAGAAGCCAGGAGCAAAGGACAGACCTCTCTTAGGGAAAATCCAAATTTTTAGCACACATCTGCTTAATTAGTTTCAAATATTATTAGTTTCAAATATATTATTTACCACTGCTGTATGTAAGGTTTTTACCTCAAGTCTTATATGGGCCTCAGCCTCAGTTATAAATTCAGGTCTCTTAATAACCAAATTTGAGTTCAGCTAAATCCCTTTGAAATATGAAGCATGAAGAAAGATCAACAGTTAATCACCATATTGTATCCTTTTCTATATCAGGATATGTTCACAGTCATTCTAAGTATAAATAAATTCAAGTTCATTATGCTACTCTTCTATGTCTTCTGTGGAATTTTATCACTCTCTGTATCACTCACTATCTCACTATAAAGGCATTTTGTGTAGGAAAAAGAAGCAAAAGCACAGAGTATTTAATATTGTTGGCACTGTGGCATGGAATAGAATACTGATTCTGTTCTTTTGGGCTTTGTAACTTAAATTACACTATGCTCTGAGTTTAAGTTTCTTCTAGAAATAAGCATAGTATTTTCTACAAAATACAATTATTGAGTGGGATAAAGGAAGTCACATATGTGTGAAATATTGAAGGTGTCAAGCAAATATTTTTCTCTCCAATATCTTCCCATTTTACTTATCTTACCTCTTCTTGGATTGCTGATATGCACTATATTATTCTCTACCCGGATTCTCCGGGTCTTAACTCAATTTCTTTTAATTCAAATTTCAATTTTAAATACACATTACACGAACTTGCTGATTGGAAACACTTACCAAGATTTCTCCCTCTGTCTTAAGGAGTCAAGTAACAACTGTGCATTCAGTTCTTGAAATATATATAAATGATTTAGAATAGAGCTTCAATGTACCCTGAAAAATGTTAACAAAATGTCTGTGTGTGTGTGTGTGTGTGCTGGGATGGCAGATTTTTAACGAAGTCTCCAAGTGCCACAAAGTCTGAGACACTGAGATTAAAGTGAACAGTAATTCCCCTTTGTTATTGCACCAGATGAAGGGAAGCTCAAGGGAAATCTCAGTGAACCCTGTGCCCATTACTTGTTCGATTTCCAGTTCTTGTTATTTAAGATAATATTTATAACAGGTATCATTTTATCTTTTTCTTTCCTTCCTTATTTCTTATCTTCCTGTCTCTCATTTTGTGAGTTGCATGGACTATTCCTTTGGGCTCTATTAGGCATCCAATATAACCATCAACTCTTTACTTATATTGGCAAAATTCATATGACATAAAATTTACCATTTTAAATATTTTGAAGTTTACAATTCAGTGGCACTCAGTGCACTCACAATTTTGGCAACTGTCACCACTATCTCATTCCAGAATATTCTCATCACTCAAAAAGTGAACCGCGTACCCATTAAGCAGTCACTCCTCATTCTTTTCTTTTTTCAGACCCTGAAAACCAGTAATCTACTTTCTGTTTCTGTGCATTTTCTTTTTTTTTTTTTTAAGATAGGGTTTCACCATGATGGCCAGGCTGGTCTTGAACTCCTGACCTCAGGTGATCCACCCACCTTAGCCTCCCAAAGTGCTAGAATTACAGGCATGAGCCACCACACCTGGCCTCTGTGCATTTTCTTTACTAAATTTATTCTGGATATTTCATATAAATGAGATCATGTACTATGTAGGCTTTTGTGTCTGCCTTCTTTCACCTATCATGATTTCAAATTGTTCAAATTGCAAATATGTTGCAGTACTTCATTTCTTTTTATGGCTAAATAAAACTCCATTGTATGAATATATCACATGTGTATATATTCATCAAGTGATGGATATTGGGTTGTTTCCATCTTTTTGCTATTGTCAATAGTGCTGCTATAAACATTCTTGTATATTTTTTAACACCTGTTTTCAATTCTTTTGAGTACATTTCAAGTAGTAGAAATCTTGGGTGTTAGGCCAATTCTACATTTAACTTTCCATGAAAGTTCCAAACTATTCCATAGTGACTGCCTCAATTTACATTCTCCCCAGCAATCTATGAGTATTTCCATTTCTCACATCCTCTCTACCACTTGCCATTTTCCATTTTTTAAATTATTATAGCCCTCCTAGTACATGCCAAGTGATGTCTCATTGCCTTTTTGATTTTTATTTTCCCAGTGACTGATGATATTGAGCATCTTTGCCTGGGCACATTGGCCATTTGTACATCTTTAGATAAATGTCTATTGAAGTAGTTTGCCCATTTTAAAATTGTTTTTATAGTTTTTTTGGTTGAGTTGTATGAGTCCTTCTTTATATATTCTGGATGCTAAACTCTTATCAGACATGTGATTACAAATATTTTCTCCCATTCTATGGGTTGTCTTTTCACTGCCTTGATAGTGTTATTTAATTCACAAATGTTTTTAATCTTAAAGCGTCATTTATTAATTTATAATTAGTTGCTCTGTTTTTGTTGTCCTATATAAGAAGTCAAATCTGAGGTCATGACTTACCCTATGTTTCATTCTAAGAGTTTCATTGTTTTAGTTATATTTAAGTTTTTTATTCATTTTAATTTAATTTTTGTATATGTATAGTGTTATTTAAGAGTGCAACTTCACTCTTTTATCATGTGCATATCCAGTTGTCCTGGCAACATTTTTTTAAAAGTTTTATTAGATTTTTAATTGATAAATAATAATGGTATATGTTATGGGGTGAAATGTAATGTTTTGACATATATGTACATTGTAGAATGATCAAATCATGCTAATTAGCATATCTGTCACCCAGATATTTATCATTTCTTTGTGGTGACAGCATTGACAATCCTCTCTTTTAGCTATTTTGAAACATACAATTAACTATTTTCTAAAATTTCAGTTTTTATTTTAGAAACGGGGTACTTGTGCAGGTTTGTTTCATGGGGCTGTTGCATGATGCTGAGGTTTGGGATATGAATTCCGTCACTCAGGTAGTGAACATAGTACCTGATAGGCATTTTTTAACCTGTTTCTTCCCACCACGCTTTAGTAGTCCACAGTGTCTACTGTTCCCATATTTATGTCCGTGTGTACTCAATATGTTCTTCCATTTATAAGTGAGAACATGAAATGTTTGGTTTTCTTTTCTTATGTTAATTTGCTTAGAATTATTACATTCAGCTCCATCTTTGTTGCTGCAAAGAATGATTTCATTCTTTGAAATAAAAGAATGAAAAAAGATTTCATTCTTTTTTATGGCCGCATGGTATTCCATGGCATATATATATTTATTTTTATATACATATATATATATGGGGTATGTGTGTGTATATATATATATATATATGTTGTATATATATATATACCACTTTAAAAATAATCCAATCTACCATTGAAGGACACCTGGATTGATTCTGTGTCTTTGCTATTGTGAGTACCACAGTGACGGCAATGTACAGATGAGTGCATGTGTCTTTTGGGCAGAATTATTTTTTTTCCTTTGAGTATATGCTCTGTAATGGGATTCCTAGGTCAGATGGTAGCTCTCTTTTAAGTTCTTTGAGAAATCTCCAGGTTGCTTTTCAAAGTTGTTGAATTAATTTACATTTCCACCAACAGTGTATAAGGGTTCCCTTTTCTCTGTAGCCTCACCAGCACTTTAAAAAAAATTTTAATTATAGCCATTCTAACTGATATGAGATGGTATCTTGCTGTGGTTTCGATTTGTATTTCTATGATGACTAGCAATTCTGAGCATTTTCAATATGTTTATTGGTTGCTTATATGTCTTCTTTTGAGACATGTCTGTTCATATCCTTTGCCAATTTTTTAATGGGATTATTTGTTGTTTGCTTGTTGACTTGTTTACGTTCCCTATGGATTCTGGATATTAGATATTTGTCAGATGCATAGTTTGTGAATATCTTCTCCCATTCTGTAGGGTATCTGCCCTGTTTATAGTTTCTTTTACTGTGCAGAAGCTTTTGTAGTTTATTTAGGTCCCTTTTGTCAATTTTTGTTTTTGTTGCAATTGCTTTTGGGGACTTGGCCAAATATTATTTGTCAAGGTCAATGTCAAGAAGAGTATTTCCATGGTTATCTTTCAGGACGTTTATAGTTTGAAGTCTTATATTTAAATCTTTGATCCATTTTGAGTTGATTTTTATATATGATGAAAGGCACAGATCCATCTTCAATCTTCTGTATATGGATAACCAGTTACACCAACATCATTTATTTAATAGGGGATCCTTACTCCAT
The DNA here is from genome assembly GCA_963573385.1 of Cacajao melanocephalus. Lineage (NCBI taxonomy): Eukaryota > Metazoa > Chordata > Mammalia > Primates > Pitheciidae > Cacajao > Cacajao melanocephalus. Next base: position 19,125 of record CAUYLG010009428.1, read on the forward strand.
TGCTTGTTTTTGTCAGTGTCATGAGCTGTAGCCATGCAGCTTCGTTTCTGTGTTTTTTATTCTGTTCTATGAGTGTAAACTATTTTAGAATAGTTTTTTTCTAATTCTGTGATGAATGATGTTCATACTTTGATAGAAATAACACTGAATCTGAAAATGTTTTTGGGTAGTATGGTGATTTTTATGATATTGATTCTTCCAATTCATGAGCATCAATTGTTTTTCCATTTATTTGTGTCATCTCTGATTTCTTTGAGCAGTGTTTTGTAGTTCTCCTTGTAGAGATCTTTTGCTTCTTTGGTTAGCTGTATTCCTAGGTGTTTCATTTTATTTGCAGCTACTTTAAATGGGATTGTGCTCTTGATTTTCTTCTCAGCTTGACATTGTTGGTGTATAGAAATGCTACTGATTTTTATACACTGACCCAACCATCTGTTGTCTTTAAATGACCCATTTCACATGTAATGAAATCCACAGTCTCAAAGTAAAGAAATGGAGAAAGATGTACCATGAAATAGAATATGAAGCCAGATTCAGTGGCTCACACCTGTAATCTCAGCAATTTGGGAGCCAAGGTAGGCAGATCACCTGAAGTTGGGAGTTTGAAACTAGCCTGACAAAAATGGAGAAACCCAGTCTGTACTAAAATTATAAAATTAGCTGGGCATGGTGGGGCATCTCTGTAATCCCAGCTACTCAGGAGGCTGAAGCCGGAGAATTACTTGAACCCAGGAGGCGGAAGTTGCAGTGAGTTGAGATCATGCCATTGCCCTCCAGCCTGGGCAACAAGAGTGAAACTCCGTCTCAAAAAAAAAAAAAAGAAGAAAGAAAGAAAGAAAGAAAAAAGGAAAAAGAAAAAGAACACAGATTGTAATTCTTATAACAGATAAAGTCAACATTATGTTTGGCCTTGGCAACATTTCTCTCTTGTTATTGGATGTGCTCCTTATTATTCTCTCCTATGTCAGGATCCTCTATGCAGTCTTCCGCCTTCCCTCCTGGGAAGCTCGATGCAAAGCTCTTAATACCTGTGGTTCTCATATTGGTGTTATCTTAGCCTTTTTCACACCAGCATTTTTTTTCATTCTTGACACATCGTTTTGGCCATAATATCCCACAATATATCCACATTTTCTTGGCTAATCTGTATGTGGTTATTCCACCAGCCCTCAATCCTGTAATCTATGGAGTCAGGACTAAGCAGATTCGGGAGAGAGTTCTGATTTTCCTCAAGACCAATCACTAACCAGTTGGAGGTTGGAAAGTCTGTTACTCTAACCTAGTAGAAAGCAGAAAAACAGAAGGGAATGTTGTAGCCAGTAACACTATTTATCTGTTAACTGAAGCTTTTGACTTTAATGATAATAATGAGAATTTTAAACTAATTGAACTCTCCTTTTCCAAGTTCTTTTATTTCTATTGCTGGATCCTCAAGGCAGTTTTATAAATTATATATTAGTTTTTTTACTCTTGTGTTTATTATACTAATGTTTGGAAAAGATGAGTGATTTATTCAAACTCCATTTTTAATATGAAGTAGTAATTTAAGCCAAATAGATTGCCTTATAGTTTTCTTTAGCATGTTTAAGAAATAACATAATACAGAATAAAATTGTTACTTTAAAAAGATAATAAACAGTATAAGTGGCTTCTAGAATTCTTAAAATAGTAATAACAGTTTACTCCATAATAATGTTAACTTACCATAAATGCAGTATATAGATATATAGATACTGATAGGTATATTATGCATGAATATACTCATATTGTGCTCACCATAATCTTAGTTAATAGTTACTATTATTTCCTTCATGCACATAGAGATGCAAGCATAGTCATAAAATTAGATATTAAAGTAAAGGAAAAAGGAAATAATGCAGCATAGGCATGACATATACATTCATATTTTATTCATTTATTTTCTCATGTAATTATTTAAATAATATTTACACAATATAATTATAGATATATGAATATAGATGTGTGTGCATATACATACTTCTACCATGTTTTGTGTGTAGATTTATGAGCAGTAGGAACATTTGAAGACACAGTGTATTGTCTTTAAGTACTTATATACATTGAGAAAAAAGAAATAATAAGTTGTTCCTAAAGTAGTGTTGAGACATATGTTGTTTCTTCAGGGAATTTGGAAATTTTGTGGTTATTGGCATTTTTATTCATAATGAAATTCATAATCCCTAAAAAATTTGGAGGAAGATGATTACAAGAAGAATACTTCAAATATAAGTTTTTTTATTGGTGCTCTGTCTGCCATTTCCAAAGTTAAGATACAGAGTTAGGCAGTAGACCACAGCAAATGGCATGTTGAGACTATAAAGCAAATACACTTAAACTTAGCTGTAATTCAATAATCTCCTATAGAAAGCAGCCCTTAGGTCAATCACTGGGTGATCAGATAGGAGCAGAATGTGCTGTGTGGAAATTAAGGGTTTAGGATCAGATTCTACCATTTTTTAATGGGGGAATCCAGGGAGTGATGACATGGAGTATCTCTCTCTCTTGGCTTCAGCTGAGGTTCTACTTGTCATGTAAATCTTTCCTCGTCAGGGCCACAGCAGTGCATCTGGGCAGGTGTTTACTGGTAGAATTTAGGTGGGAAGGCTGTGGAAGTACTTGATGGTTTCTTTCTTGGAGAATATTCTCAGACTATGGCAAATAGTTGAATGTATTCTAAAGACGTCTCAGTAGACAAGGTAGGGCCAGAAAAATTTCGAGACATAAAACATTCAGGACTGAGTGAGTAACAGGAACTAGGAAAGAGAGAAGGAATATCAAGGAATATGGGTAGAGAGAAAGCGAGATATTCTGGATGAAAATTAAGAGGATTATAAGAGTGAATTGGTAGACACATATTCTTTTACAATCACATTCAGAGAAATCTCACAGATAAACACAAGATATGTTCATTTTTGTTTGTTTGTTTCTATGTATTTCCTGGGTTTGGTTTGTCTTCCTATCTCTAGATAAATAATTTTAATCATTTAAAAAATTTGTGTGTTTGTGTTTATATGCTCATAGAAAGAAAATGGTAGAAGTCAATTTAATTGATCAGCATGGATTGAATCATTTGACGTATCAGTTTGAACATATTGACTGAACCAGCACTTTCTAAATAGTGATAAGCAAAACTTTTTCTAGATTTTATTCCAGGGATGCAAGGATGGCTTAAGATGCACAAATTAATAAGTGTGATTCAACACATAAGCAGAATTAAAAACAAAAAAGTATAATCATCTCAATTGAAGCAAAGAATATTACATAAAGTTCAGCATTCCTTCAAGATAAAAACTTTAAACATATTTCAAAACCTATTTGACATTGCAGAAACCTTCCTCAAAATAGTAAGATCCGTATTAACAAACCCACAGCCGACATCATATTGAATAAGTAAAAGTTGAAAACATTCTCCCTACGAACCAGAACAAGACAAGATGCCCACTTTTATTGCTCCTTTCAACATACTACTGGACTCACTAGCCAGAGAAAACAGGAAAGAGAAAGAAATAAAGGCATCCAAATTGGAAAAGAAGTCAAATTGTCTAACAATAATGTAATCTTATGTTTAGAAAATTTTAACAACTCTTCCAAAATACTCCTAGATTTGGTAAATAAATTCAGTAAGGTTTCAGGATAGAAAATTAATGTACATACACCAGGAGTTCCTTGGGAAATCTTTCCACAGTGGCTGAACTAATTTAAATTTCCACCAACAGTGTATAAGCATTCCTTTTTCTCTGAAGCCTTGCTAAGTTTTTGATTTTTGAATAATAGCTATTTTGACTGATGTCAGATGGTATCACATTGTAATTTTGATTTGTTTTCTCTGATAATTAGTAATTCTGAGCATTTTTCATATTTGTTGGTCGCTTTTACGCCTTCTTTTGAAAAGTGCCTGTTTATGTCCTTTGCCCATTTTTTAATGTGGGTATTTGTTACTTATTGATAGTTTAAATTCCCTATGGATTCTGGATATTAGACATTTATCAGACACTTAGTTTTCAAATATTTTCTCCCTTTCTGTGGGTTGTCTGTTTGCTCTGTTGATAGTTTCTTTTGCTGTGCAGAAACTTTTCAGTTTAATTCAATCCCACTTGTCAATTTTTGCTTTTTTCTCAATAGCTTTTTGGGACTTAGCCAAAAATTCTTTGCCAAGGCCAATATTGAGAAGAATATTTTCTAGCTTTTTGTCTAGGACTTTTATGGTTTGAGGTCTTTCATTTAAATCTTTAATTCATCTCAAGTTAATTTTTATATATAGTGAGAGGTAAGGATCTAGTTTCATTCTTCTGCTTATGAAAACCCAGGTATCTGACACCATTTACTGAATAAGGAGTTATTTCCCCACTCCTTATTTTCATTGACTCTGTCAAAAATCAGATGGTTGTATATGAAAGCTTTGTTTCTGAGTTTTCTGTTTTGTTCCATTGGTCTATGTGCCTGTTTTTATACCAGTATCACACTGTTTTGGTTACCTTAGCCTCATAGTATAATTTGAGGTCAAGTAGTGTGATGCCTCCAGCTTTGTTCTTATTGCTTAGGACTGCTTTGCCTATTTGGATTCTTTTTTGACTTCATATGTATTTTAGAACAGTTTTCTTTTCTAATTCTATGAGAAATGACATTTGTAGTTTTATAGGAATAATGTTGAATCTATAAATTGCTTTGGGAAGTAGGTCATTTTGATGAGATTGATTTTTTCAATCCATTAGCATGGGAGCATAGGATGTTTTTTCATTTATCTGTTTTGCTTCTGATTTTCTTCCATACTGTTCTGCAATTCTTACTGTAGACATTTTTCACCTCCTTGGTTAACTGTATTCCTAGGTATTTCATTTTCTTTGTGGCAATTGTAGTTGGGATGTGTTCTTGATTTGATTATCAGCCTGAACATTATTTGTATATAGAAACGCTACTGATTTTTGTAGCATTGGTTTTATATCCTGGAACCTTGATAAAATGTCTTATCAGTTCTGGTAGCCTTTTGGTAGAGTCTTTAGGTATAGAATCATATCATCTGCAAAGAAAGACAGCTTTCTTTAAACAGAGCTACCATTTAACCTAGTGGTCCTATTACTGGATATATATATATATATACACCCCAAGAAATATAGCTCATTATACCAAAAATACACAAACACTCATATTTTCATCACTGTGCTGTTGTTCACCATAGTAAAGACAGAATCAACCAAGGAGCCCATCATTGGTGCAGTGGATAAAGAAAATGTGTTACATATAAACCACGGAATACTAAGAAGCCATAATAAAAATGAAATCAAATGTTTTGCAGCAACATGGTTGTTGCTGGAAGCCATTATTCTAAGCAAATTAATGTAGGAACAGAAAACCTACTACTGCATTTCTCACATGTGAGAGGTAAACACTGAGCACGTATGCTCATGAACATAGGAACAATAGTTGAAAAACTACGTATTGAGTACTATGCTCACTACCTGGGTCGAATATACCCAGGTAACAATGTGCACTCTGTATCTAAAATAAAAACTATTTTTTTTAAAAAAAGTAATAAAGATTAATAGCATTTCTATGCACCAATAACATTCAAACTGAGAATCAAATTGCCAAGTAAATTCCATTTACAAAAACTTAAAAAATACCTAGGTGTATATTAAACCAAGGAGATGATAGATCTTTACAAGAAAAACTACAAAGCACTGATGAAAGAAATTATAGATGACACAAACAAATGGAAAAATAATTCTATGTTCATGGATTAGAAGAATTAATATTGTTAAAATGAATGCACTGCCCAAAGCAATCTACAGATTTAATGCAATTCCAATCAAGATATCAGCATCTTTTTTCACAGAATTAGAAAAGAAAATCCTAATATTCTTATGGAAACAAAAAAAGCTCATATAGACAAAGCAATCCTTAAAAAAAGAAACAAAGTTGCAGGCATCACATTACTTGGCTTCAAATTACACTACAAGGCTGAAGTAACAAAAACAGCATGATTCTGGCATAAAAATAGGCACATAGATTAATGAAAAAGAACAGAGGACCCAGACATAAAGTCACATACCTCCAGCCAAATGATCTTTGACAAAGATGACAAGAACATACCTTGCAGAAAGGACACCTTCTTCATAAATGGTTCTGGGAAAACTGAATGGCCATAAACAATAAAATTGGATCACTGTCTCTCACCATATACAAAAATTTACTCAAGTGACATTACATACTTAAATTTAAGACCTGAAGTTATAAAAATTCTGACAGAAAACCTAAGAAAACTTTTCTGGACATTGGCCTAAGCAAAGAATTTATAACTAGGACTCCAAAAGCAAATGCAGTGAAATAAAAAAATAGACAATTGGGACTTAATTGTGGTGAAAAGCTTCTGCAGAGCAAAAGTAATAATCAACAAAGCAAACAGACAACCCTAAGAATGGGAGAAAATATTTGTGACCCATGCATCTGACAAGGGACTAACATGCAGGATATACATGGAACTCAAATGATGCTCCAGCAACAACGTAAAAACCAAGTAACACCACAGAAAGTGGACAAAAATCATGACAGATATTTTTTACAAGAAGACATACAAATAGCCAACAAGCATATAAAAAATATTTAACATTAGAGAAATGCAAATGAAAACCACAATGAGATACCACGTCACACCAGTCAGAGTGGCTAACAGTAAAAAGCCGGCAAACAGCAGATGTTGTCAATCATGCAGAGAAAAGGTAACACTTACACAATGTTGGTGGGAATGTAAATTAGCACAACCTCTATGGAAAACAGTATGGAGATTTCTCAAAAACTGAGGATAGAACTACCATCTGACTCAGCAATTACTGGGTATATACCCAAAGGAAAAGAATTTATTACATTAAAAATATATTTGCACTTGTATTTTTAACTCAGCACTATATACAGCAGCACAGATATGGAATTGACCTAAATGTCAATCGTTGGATGATTAGATAAAATTGCACATATATATACATATATATATGTGTGTGTGTAATACTATGCAGCCACAAAAAAAATAATATCACATATTTTGTAGCAACACAGATGAAACTAGAGGTCCTTATTTTAAGTGACTCAGAAATGGCAAGTCAAATACTGTATATTCTCAATTTTAAGTGAGACATAAATAATGTCTACACATGACATAGAGTGTGGAATAACAGACACTGAAGACTTGAAAGGATAGGAGAGTGGAAGGCAGGTGAGGAATGGAATGAGGAATTACTTAGTGGGTTCTATGTACACTATTTGGGTGATAGTTACCCTAAAAGCCCAGATTTCACCATGGAATATATCTATGCATCAAAACTGCATTTGTACCCCCTAAATGTACACAATTAAAATGTGTTTTAATTTCTTTTCTTATTGCTCATTTTAAGTCATCAATTATTTTCAACTGTGCATTTAACTTACAGATAAATAAGTTAATGGGGTTGGATTTTATTGTTGATTTCAAATGTTAGTTATATTTTAATTTGGTGTGTGTATTTATCTCTTTCTGCATGGCTTTAGGAAATGGTCATTTAACAATATTCTAGATGTGTTAAAAAGCAACATGCATTTTCCAATTTGTTTTTAAATGTACATTCTCTTTATTTTACTCACTTTTGAGTACTTGTTTGTTTCTAAAAGTGTTGAGTTAAAATATGTCTATAAGTTTTGATATATCATTTACATTTTTATTTCAATTACCTGTTGCTACAACTTTTTTATTTTCCTTTTCTTTTTTTTTTTTTTGAGATGAATTCCCCCTCTGTGGCCCAGGGCTGGAGTGCAATGGCGGGATCTGGCTCGCAGCAACCTCTGCCTCCCAGGTTAAAGTAATTCTCCTGCCTCAGCCTCCCAAGTAGCTGGGACTACAGGCACGCACCAGCACGCCTGCTAATTTTTATGTTTTTAGTAGAGACAAGGTTTCCCCATATTGGTCAGGCTGGTCTTGAACTGCTAACATTGTGATCCAACTGTCTCAGCCTTCCAAAGTGCTGGGATTACAGATGTGAGGCACCGTGCCCAGCCTGTTACAACTATTTTGAAGTTATGTTTCAAGGTGGTTAATATTCTTGACTCTCATGTATCCTTCTCTAAGAATTCTTTGAATTCTATTGTTTTGTAACAAGTCTACTGGTGTAACACCTTTTCTACATTTTTCAATTTGCTCCACGTTTTAAAAAGTAAATATATTTAACAGTGTTTGTCATTTAAAAACTATTCATAAAAATTTGTCAGAGATAGAACAGAACACACACATAGCCAGTCAACAATTGTAAATATTTTCTTATATGTTTCACACATATGCAAAAACACAATTTCTTATTAAAATATTTTAAGATAAGTTACAGATGTTACAACAGTGCACCATAATACTAAATATACTTATTCAAAAATATAAATTTTTGCAACATAACCATTAATCTCTGCTGTGTGTATCCCTGTATGTGTGTGTCTGAGTGAAATTGTGGAAGGAGCCACATCATTTTTTCTATTCTGTTTTCTAGTCTCTTTAACTTTATTCTATTCCACTATATATTATTATATTGTATATCTATGAATTAAGCAAATTTTGTTAAGACCACTTCATATGCAGCACTCTGAACTTTGTATTGTCTCATATTAGGATGTACAGAATGCTCAGCTATTCCCAGAATGATGCTAGGTTGAATTAATGATAAAGGAAGTAATAATAAGATTCTCAATTGTAAAGTTAATTTCACCTGCCTCTGCTTCCCTGTATGATTATCAGTGTCCTGTGAGTGGCCAAATTTGTTTCATACTGTTAGACAAAATTTATCTAGGGATAAAACAGAGACAAGAAAGAGAGGATATAGTCTTAAAAGGCCTAATTTCATGTAAAGGCATAGTAAGTACAGAAAACATTTAAAACACAAAATACTCAGTTCAATAAATTTCTACAAAGTGATAAAATCTATGAAACCACAATCAAAATTTAGAAACAGAATCTATGGTAATGTTTAATTTTATGTGTCAACTTGACTGGGCTATAGAAGGTTCAAATGTTAATAACCGGTTGTGTCTGTGAGGATGTTTTTGATGACATTAACATTTGAATTATAGACTGAGTAAAGCTGATGGCCTTTCCTACTGTGGCTGTGCTTCATCCAATCAGTTGCAGGCCTGAATAGAGTACAAAGTTGAATACCAAAGAAGGTTTTCAGCCAAACTGTCTTTGAGCTGAACCATCAAGTCTTCTGCTTTTAGGCTCAAGCTCGAACTGGAACTTATACCATTGACTCTCCTTGCTCTCAGGCCATTGGACTCAAACTAGAAGTTGCACCATGCATCTACTGATTTATGTGTATTTTATTTGCAATCTCTACCTTCCAAGTACATAACCGCTACTTAAATTTTCATCACTATCAAATAGTTTTACCTGGTTTTAATATTCTATAAATGGAAACATTACTGAATAGTAACAATTATATCTGGCCTTTAAAAATTTAAACACATTTTTGAATGTCTTTATTATATGTAGCAGTGGCTTCCTTATTTTCACGGCTGTATGTTATTCTGCCATGCGAATGCGCCAGTTTCTTTCTCTGTTCCACCAACATTATGGTTGTTCCTACTTTGGGCCTGTGATTAACAGCCTTTAAAACGGCACCCACTGATTCTTACCTTCTGGTATGAATTGTGTCATCCCCTCTCCCCTTGAGGGTGAGTTTAATTAGGTATTTCTTTCTAGCAATGTGAATGAGGCGTGGTGATGAGATGCCACCTCTTGATTTAGATTTTCGCAAGACAACACCTTTTGTTTTGAGTTCTTTTTTTTTTTTTAATTATTTTACTTTAAGTTCTGGGATACATGTGCAGAACGTGCAGTTTTTTACAAAGATATGCATGTGCCATGGTGGTTTGCTGCACCTAACAACCCATCATCTAGATTTTAAGCCCCACATGCCTTAGGTATTTTGTCCTAATGTTCTCCCTCCTCTTGCCCCCCACCCCAAGACAGAACCCAGTGTGTGATGTTCCCTTCCCTGTGTCCACGTGTTCTCATTGTTCAGCTCCCACTTAAGAATGAGAACATGCGGTGTTTGGTTTTCTGTTCCTGTGTTACTTTGCTGAGAATGATGGTTTCCAGCTTCATCCATGTCCCTGCAAAGAGCATGAACATGTTCTTTTCTATGGCTGGATAATATTCCGTGGTATATATGTGCCACATTTTCTTTTCATCATTATTGGTCATTAGAGAAATGCAAATTTAGTATCTTTTTTTAGCTCTCTTAGGCTCTGAGGGAACTGTTAGCTGCTTCCTGGAGACAACCGTAAGGCAAAAAAAAAAAAAAAAAAAAAATTCCATACCACAAGCCAGCAACCAGATGAGTCTGAGGCCTCTCAGTAACTGGCTATGTGACTGGCTTGGAAGTGCATGTCTGCAGTGGAGCCGTGAGATGACTGCAGCCCTTGTTGCCTCCTATCTCTTATCTTTTGATGTATTCATTATTGTGTTTTTAAAAGGACTAAGACCACCCATACAACTAGAAATAGAAGTGGTGATAATTACTATGTCTATTTTATTTCTCATCCATGGAGAATGTATTTTAAAATCTTTTCAAGTATGATATTTTCTCTGGCATCTTAGAAGCATAGACACTGTGCAGATGTTATACTTCTTATATTTTGGTAAAAGTATTTTCCTAGAAATTTAAAAATTGATGTCAAGTACCAAATTTGTTTAAATAAAATTATTGATGATACCATTAAGGTTATAATTAGTATTTTAAAATCACTTTATTTTTTTCAAAATTGGTATTACTAAGCAATTTGAAATTTTCATTGTTTTGAAAATCAATGCTGTACATTTTTGAGACTTTTTATGTTTCTTTTCTACTACCTTATTTCATTTATTTCTTTTTACTATTTCTTTTATCTTCATATTTTATTTGCCATTTCATTTTGATTGAAGTTGACATTGAATGACTTATTTTCAGCAGTTCTTATTTCCAAATGTATGCATTTACAAGCTCCTCTTTCTTTTACATGCCACTTTAGTTTTTAGGCAAGTTTTAGAAATCAGCACTATCTGAGCATGGAATGTGTACTTGTAGTGTCACCAGTGAGTTATGTGAATACATAAAGACTTGTCTTTCACAGAAATCTGTTAAGGAGACCATGTTTTGAAGGGGTGAGGATTGATAAGGTGATCTGCAAGAGAAATCGTGAAACAGAATAAGAAAAGTGTCTTCAAAGTGTGTGTCTACATTGTACTACGACACAGGAGGCTCATTGAGGCATTGAGAGGACAGTACCTAGTAAAAGTGCGTTCCAGTGAGCTTAGGCTTCTCCTTTTGGATTTGTTTTATAATTTGTTCAGAAAAGAAATATTAATTATGCAACTACTACATTATAGACACTGCCCTAATGATTTGGCATATAACCGTGAAAAAGAGTTGTAGTCTCTGCCTTCATGGGACAAATATTCTTACAAAATAAGAGAAAACTAATAAATACAATATAATTTAAGTAGGTATAAATGTTAGGAACCAAGGTAAAGCAAGCTAAGAAAATAGAGTTGAAAGAATGACCTTTTAAATCCAATGACCAGAAAAGTCTTGTTTGAGGCCTAGATGTTTGAGGAGGGATAAATGAAGTGAGGGAACAAAACTTTGGAAGGTATCAGAGAACAACGTTCCAGGTTTTATGAGTAGAAAAGGCAATATCCCTGAGATAAAAGTGGGCTTAGAATTGAGAAATGACACAAAGTACATGCCTGGAGTGAAAGGGGAAAAGGAGTGAGTGGCAAGAGATGTGTTTGAAGAGTAATTCCAGGGCAATAGACCGTCTTGAGAAGTTTTTATCAAATACCGTGAATAAAGAAGAAAAAGGGATGAATGTATTAGTAAAGTTTTATTCCATGAAGTACATTTATCAGTAGGCAGTTTGCTCTGTACACTTGTGTTTTCTATGTGGATTACAGAAAGAGATTATAGATGAATGCTTCCAAATATGGGAGTGGAAGTGAGAAGAAAGTACAGAGAGAAGACAGAAAGAAAGCTAGTGACAGAAAGCAATAGAGAGACAGAATGAGATGAGAGAGAGAGAGAGAGAGAGGATTGATTTATAAAGTAATGAAGAGTACAGGATTGGATCTGGGCCAATAAATCAGGCATTCACCAGGGAGTTTGAAATTTAATTTAAAAAGAAGAAATCACGCAAATTATTGATGGTGAAAAATGAATTATTTGGTAAAATTAAGAACCAATGAAGAATTTTTGTTCTCCAATCTATGTAGCGAGAAAGGGATTGCAAAACAAATTTGAAGTGCCTTTTAGTTAAGCTGTGCCAACATGTCATAGATACAGCAGTTCCTATCCCAGTGGAATTAGAGTTTTAGTGAAAACGTAAATACCTTGTCTTCAGCATGTTAAATTGTGCACTCATGCAGGTGCCAAATGGTGTTCATTATGATGGTTGTTAGAGATTTAGAGATCAAGGTAAGTCATATCAAGACTCAGCTGCAAAATACTATAGGAGAGATGGGGAAAGGCTTATGTCAATCTTATAAGGAGAGATAGAGGACAGAGTATGAAGAGAGAAAGCACAATCATACTCATGACCTTCCAAGACTACACATACTTTTCTACATTCACATATACCTGTGACCATGCAAAATTTCACACATGAAACCAACAAGACTGCAAAGCTGATGAGGAAGGTGATGTAGTGATATATCCTATAGCTCTTGTTTCTGAACCTTATGCACAGGAGCTCAAATGTGATAGCAAGAGGGCAAGACTTTTTCCTGTTTTTTGTAGAATAGTATTAAGTATAGTAAAGATAATCAGTAAATACATATTTAATAATTACATTTTTAAAGAAATGAATTGTAAACCGTGGACCTGAGGAATAGAGTCTTTTAAAAATAGAATCCATATTTAAGGTGATAAAGAAGCTGATAAAGGAAATGAGATTTGATGCTGGAGTGATGGGCATGAGACTGAGAGATTAAGCAGATATAAAATTAAAACATGCACATTTTCTCTTCTGCTTACCCTCATCTGACATGGGACATGAAACAAGGTGTGTATAAAGACTTTGTGAAGGTTATTGGATTAAGGTGCTGTAAAAAGATGTAAGGTTAGAGAAAATGTCTGCCAGATAAAACTCTATGTAAACCTTAGTCTTAGAAGGTCAAACAAAGGTGCTGGAACCCTAGTTTTATTTCTGAACGCAACACACATTAGAGATTATACAAATGCGTGTTGGAATAACAGGTCAGTATACAGTCATTGACTAAGGGACTGGATGTTTTGAGAAATGTTTGTAGACTTGGAAGTGATCTTTTCTCAAATAAAAATCCCAGTTATAAAACTCACTTGGAAAAATCCACAAAATAGGTGTGATAAATTGATTTTCATGATATATAGCCTTATTTTATCTTGATGAGTTTCTGTTGTACCAAGAGTGACTAAGATACCAGATATTCCTTAGAACATACATAGAGTTCAGTGGACATTTTACTGTATCACTATAAAAAGTAATGCAGAGGACCAAGGTTCCAGGCTTTTGTCCTGGCTGGACAATATATTTCTTTTCTTCACTTTGTCCTTGTTTTTTTCTTTATAGAGCATAATATATATGTTATTATATAGAGAGAATAAAATATACAATATATGATTATATACTACACAATAGTATATATAATATATTATATCAAGGAATTTCTCTTTAAGTCACAGCCAAAGCCCAACTTCTTCCCTGGAATTTTCATTGCCCCATCTCTACACCTACAAAATTTGATGTGTGTGTCTATCACAGTACTTGCAATGCAGCTTTCAAATTTCTTCTTTGGAATTGCACTCTGTTTACACTGTGGTTTTTGTTTTTCCAAGAAATTTTGCCTTATTTTTCTAAAACGAAATTAAACTTCTCTATATCCCATGCTACCTGATGGCAGAAAACATCTTTCTGTTCAGTTTCAAGAGAGACCATGAGCAACTGATGGCAATTGCTTCCACATTCCAAAATGAGATATGGATCTGCTATTCTAAGGGAGGTGGGTTGCTGCATCGTGGTCTTTTTGAGTGTGTTTGACAGGTATTACTGAAATGAATGCTGGCTGGCAAATATAGGACCTTTTACATATTTGATGGATTAAATTGTGAAGTGTACCCTTACACGTCCCTCATGTATTATTTACTAATGGGGAAAGAAAAAATTGTGTCTTTTTTTTTTTGTACTTTAGATTCTGGGGTACATGTGCAGATATGGAAGATAGTTGCATAGGTACATTCATGGCAAGGTGGTTTGCTGCCACCATCCCCCCATCACCCATACCTGACATTTCTCCCCACGTTATCCCTCCCCACCCTCCCACCCACTATCCCTCTTCTAGCCTCCCCCAATGGACCCCAGTGTGTGATGCTCCCCTCTCTGTGTCCATCTATCTTTGACTTTTTTATTACAGATCTGAAAACTTTAAACCTATTCTCAACAGCCTCAATAACCATGTATATATTATCCTTCTTGAGAGAATTTCCCTGATTTTCTCTGATTTCTGCTAGCCATCATTCGCTTCAAATGGGTAGGTTTTATTTAGACACTTGCCTTGTTACAGGTTTAAAGTAGAGTGAACTGATCTTATTTTCTCCTCATGGAGACCCATCAACTCTGACTTCTTTGAGCCTCTACATATTCTCAAATCTGAATCAAAATGTTCTGTGCGATTGTGCAATTCATGGTCAGTCACTTCCACATTATCTGTAAAGCTAGTTTTAGGAAAGAATTTGCTCAATAATAAACATTTCTCGCATTGATTTTTGAAAAATTTAATTTATTATAAATGAGTGCAGAATTTTTCCATAGACAGGAAGAGTGTTACAAAACAAAATCATATAAATTCTTTCTTTCTGTGCTGTGAAAAGCAACGTTTCATAAAGGCACTAGCATACCAGATGGAGAACAGCACTGATAGGAAATATGTTGTAGAATAAAGTCATTCTCTGTGTCCATGTAAATCTGAGATAATATTTAATTGTTTAGCAGAAAAAAACCCTCTCTCTAGAGTTTCTTTAATGCGTTTTTTAGTGGTTCTATATATGGTGTAATCATGTAAATTAATCTTTCATTCCATTTTTAATTTTAAATGCAAAATACTTTCCATTAATTATCTTCCTTTAATTTTCTTTACCCAATTTCCAAAAAGATTGGATACATTTTTCTTTTTGCAAAGAAGTTGTCATGATCAGGGAGTTGTTTATTTTCTGAAACATCACATTAAAATTTTTTGACATCTTGTTTTCAATTTATTAACTTAATTAACATTTAAAATTGGGAAGTCTTAAGTGGTATATAAAAAATAGGCTTTTTCTCTCTGCTTTAAAAGTAAACCCACTAGTACTCTAAAATTAATTTACAAATGCATACACATACACACACACACACACGTTCAGTGCACAAATACAACCTTTACTCTAGTAAGGGACTAAGATAGATTACAAATAACAAAAATCAGCCTGAAAGTTAAGATAAATGGGTGTAAAACTATCAGATTCATACATTCCGAAACCTTATTTTTTAAATCAGTTACTGCCTTGAATCCCCATTATAAATTTCTATCAGGCAGATAGAGATTTCTCCCCACTTTGTTCCTCATGTGTAATAAATTCTGGTCGGAAAACTGGCAATCCAGTGACGCTGATTTTATTATTGGTTGTGCTTCATGCTCATATGAGCCCAGCAGAATAAGAGGTATTTTACTCTTTTTCAGAGAGGAACCAAAAAAGAGTACAATGTTATTTTTTATTTTACCAGAAATCAGGATAAAGTGAGAACTGGAACAAGAATCACTAATGGAAAGTCAATAATTGTCACTGATATGCACAACAACGTTATGTGACAGAAACAATGCCTATAGCTAATAACACCGAGTTCCATCCTTCTTCGTTCCTACTGCTGGGCATCCCAGGGCTAGAAGATGTGCACATCTGGATTGGAATCCCTTTTCTCTTCTTGTATCTTGTTGCACTTCTAGGAAATGTTGCTACCTTGTTTGTGATCCAGACTGAGTAGAGTCTCCATGAGCCTATGTACTACTTCCTGGCCATGTTGGATTCCATTGACCTGGGCTTATCCACAGCCACCATCCCCAAAATGCTGGGCATCTTCTGGTTCAGCCTCAAGGAAATATCTTTTGGAGGCTGCCTTTCTCAGATGTTCTTCATCCATTTCTTCACTGCCATGGAGAGCATTGTGTTGGTGGCCATGGCCTTTGACTGCTACATTGCCATTTGCAATCCCCTTCGGTACACCATGATCCTCACCAGCAAAATCATCAGCCTCATTGCAGGCATTGCTACTCTACGGAGCCTGTGTATGGTGGCTCCACTGCTGTTTCTTCTCCTAAGGTTGCCTTTCTGTGAGCACCATATCATCCCTCATATTTACTGTGAGCACATGGGCATTGCCCATCTGGCCTGTGCCAGCATCAAAGTCAACATAATATTTGGCCTTGGGGATGTACTTGTTTTATTATTAGATGTAATTTTTATTACACTTTCCTATGTGAAGATCCTCTATGCAGTCTTCTGCTTGCCCTCCTGGGAGGCCCGGCTCAAAGCTCTCCATACTTGTGGCTCCCACATTGGTGTTATTTTAGCCTTTTTTACACCAGCATTTTTCTCTTTCTTGACACATCGTTTTGGCCACAATATCCCTCAATATATCCACATCCTCTTAGCCAATCTATATGTAGTTGTTCCACCAGCCCTCAATCCTGTAATCTATGGAGTCAGGACCAAGCAGATTCAAAAGCGAGTATTGAGGATCTTTTTCTTAAAAGACTGTTAACCACCAGTAGTCTTAAAATGTCTAATAATTAATATTTCCTCCATATGTTCATGGTAAGGAGTGTATCACCTAAAAAGATAGAATGCAGGTAGCAAAGGTGAATATGAACAGTAATGACATTGCTTTCTCCACAACTTTTTGAGTTTAAGCATAGTGATGAGTTTATTGATGGTAATAACATAATCTGTAAAGAATGCATCTTTGATAAAGTGCTTACACTTATATTGCTTGGTCACCCAAGGTAACCCTACAAAGGAGTTATTCTTTAGTTTTCAGATTAATAGCTTAATACTTAAGACTGTAAAATGTTTCATCTGAGGATCCAACTATTAGTGGGGGATAGTTAATTAAGCCATACAATTTTTTAAGTTTTTGCAGTTTCTGAATCACCAAAGGGACTAGGAAAGCAATGGAATAAAATTTCTTCAGTCATTGCAGATAATTTTGGTGACAGGATTCTCAAAATACCAATAAGACATCAATTAATTCATTGGCACTTACTGTTTTAAATAATTTACTGAAATTGACATACTTGTTTGTTATGTGAACTCTACGATAAGGTAACTGTTAAAATTTCCATTTTCATATGAGTGAACTGTAGTTCAGAAAATTCTCTAGTAACAGATTATAATTGGTAGTTTGGATCCAGATAACTAGAGTAACAAAAGCAGACATACATTTAAAAGTGGATAAAAGAGAACAGAAAATAATGGTGCATAATTATAGAGGATACATTCATAACATTAATATTTATGAACATCTATATGCACCATGTTGTATTTGGCTGTTTGGTTGAAGGATAGATACAATGGTAGAATCCTATGGCTTGAGAAATCAACAATGGGAGGCTATTAAGGTTAAGAACATTATGCTATATATTTACATGTTAATTTACCTGTGGAAGAGGCTTTTTAGAAACTTTGTGATAATACTCCAGATGGATTAAAGATCTAAACATAAGACCTAACACCATAAAAACTCCTCTAGAAGAAAACCTAGCTAAAACCATTCAGGACATAGGCATAGTCAAGGACTTCATGGCTAAAACACCAAAAGCTGTGGAAACAAAAGCCAAAATAGACAAATGGGATCTAATTAAACTCCAGAGCTTCTGTACAGCAAAGGAAGCAATCATTAGCGTGAACTGGCAACCAACAAAATTGGAAAAAATTTTTGCAATCTACTCATCTGACAAAGGGCTAATATCCAGAATCTACAAAGAACTAAAACAGATTTACAAGGAAAAAACAAACAAGCCCTTTCAAAAGTGGGCAAAGGATATGAACAGACACTTTACAAAAGAAGATATCTATGAGGCCAACAAACATATGAAAAAATGCTCATCATCACTGGTCATCAGAGAAATGCAAATCAAAACCACATTGAGATACCATCTCATGCCAGTTAGAATGGCGATCATTAAAAAATATGGAGACAATGGATGCAGGAGAGGATGTGGAGAAATAGGAACACTTTTGCATTGTTAGTGGGAGTGCAAATTAGTGCAACCATTGTGGAAGGCAGTGTGGTGATTCCTCAAGGACCTAAAAATAGAAATATCATTTGACCCTGCAATCCCATTACTGGGTATATACCCAAAGAACTACAGATAGTTCTACTACAAAGACACATGCACATGTATGTTCATTGAGGCACTGTTTACAATAGCAAAGACCTAGAACCAACCCAAATGTTCATCAACAATAGACTGGATAAAGAAAATGTGGTAGATATACACCAAGGAATACTCCACATCCATAAAAAATGATGAGTTCATGTCCTTCATAGGGACATGGATGAATCTGGAAACCATCATTCTCAGCAAACTGACACAAGAACAGAAAATCAAACACTGCATAGTATCACTCATAGGCGGGTGTTGAACAATTAGAACACATGGACACAGGAAGGGGAGCATCACACACTGTGGTTAGTTGGGGGGGACTATGGTAGGGACAGTGGGGGGTGGGGAGGGATAACACAGGGAGAAATACCAGATATAGGTGATGGGAGGAGGAAGGCAGCAAACCACCTTACCATGTATGTACCTATGCAACAGTCCTGCATGATCTGCACATGTACCCCAGAACCTAAAGCACAATAATAATAATAATATACAATGTATATTCCAAATATTGAGCCAATGTATTAAAGATAAGCATACAAAACTGAAAATATATTTGACTTCCTTTTATTTTCTATGACAATTATATGGCATATTATTGATCTATTCCATTAAAAATGTGCCATTTGAAACTACATTCATGCAAATCTACCAGAGTTATATGTTTTAACCTTAACTAAAACTTCTAGTTCTTTATTATTTTATGAGCATGAAAATTCTACTTCATAACCAGAAAAGGTCATAGATAAAGAATGATTAAGTGGTACCTACTAAATTTTATCATAATTCTAGAAAAAATATTATAAACAGGATAGCATATATATTCATGTATCAGGCTTGTTAAAAAATGTATAAGCTACAGTAAAAATTTTTGTATTTAGAAAACCTAATTGTTCAAATGAACATATCAGGTCAATTGGATAAACAGACATCAGACAATTAAATCAAGCTAATTTGTATATTCAAAGCCTTTTGACTCTAGGTAAGGTAGGAAAGCTTTAGTCAGCCAAGTAGACAATATAAGAACTTACTTGTTGGTACATGACAAATAAACATAATATTATACATTTAAATATAAATAAATGAAAAAATTAAAAACATTATATACGGCAACTTGACCTTGGATTAAATAATCACAGGAAGAAAAAAAATCCTGAAGATTTCCTAAAGAACAATACACAGATTGAAAATAGGTTTTTGAATGATCAGATAATGGTCCCATACAATTATAATGAAGCACATGTAGTAACCTGCTATTTGGCAGTTGATACTAATATTGCAGATCAAGTAGGAGAAATGACAGGTACTCAGCAATGGTACTGGGACGTTTGGTTTTCCATATTTAAAAAGTATAAAAATAAAAAATAGACACAATTTAGGTTTGTATAAGCACATTCTCTGATGTTTGCAGAATGACAACCTTATCTAAAGAGACATTTCTTAGAACGTATGCTCATTGTTAAGTGATGCATGACTGTAATATATATCATATAAACATTGTTATATAATTATTGGTGCAAAATAATAATAGTTGTTATTATTATAATATTATAATAACATATTAAGTTTAATATATATTATTACATTTATTTAAAGTTTAGGAACAGGAGAGATAACACAAGGGTTGAACTGTCAAAACGACGTTTACACAAACTTATAACAAAATTTCCAATAATTCAAATGATTTAGGAAATCATAATGTTTCCTTTTTTATATGACTATATTTTATTGTAAAAACTTCCAAACAATATAACCGTTAGCAGAGAAAAAATGAAAACTCTTTTCTCTTGACCTCTCTCCACTTCTATATGTCTCTCCAGAAGTAACTGTTGTCAATGGTTTGATATGTATCTTCCACATTTTTTAAAAATTTATGCTATTGTGATAAGAACAGTCCACATGAGATCTACTATCTTAAGTTTTTTTAGTATATAATATGTCGTTACTGACCATAGTACAACATTGTATATCAGACCTCTAGATGTTATTCATCTAGAGCTTATTAATCTTGTTTAACTAATACTTTATGTTCTTTGAATATAAATTTACTATTTTCCCTTTCTCCTGATTCCTGGTAACCCTGATGTTTTCGAGTCTATTAATTTGACTAGTTTAGATACTTTACGTAAGTGGAATCACATAGTATTTGGTTTTCTGTGACTGGCTTATTTCACTTAGCAAAATGTTCTCAAAGTTCATCCACATCATTGCATATTGTAGAATTTTTCTCTTTTTAAAGGCTGAATGGTATTCTATTGTATGTATGAACCATATATTCTTTATCTGTTCATCTATTATGGACATTTAGGTTCTTTCCATATCTTGGCTGTTGTGAGTAGTGCTGCAGTGAACACAGGAGTGCTAGTATCTATTTTAAGATTCTGATTTTAAATCCTTTGAACAAATACTCAGAAATGGAATTGTTGAAGCATATCATGGTTTTATTTTTAATTTTTTAAGAACCAGCTTTTATACTGTTTTCCACAGAGGCTGCAACATTTTGCATTCCCGTGAACAGGGTACAAGTGTTCCATTTTCCTCACATCTTTTCCAACAGTTGTTGTTTTCTGTTCTTTTTTTAGTAATAGCCATCATGACAGGTATGAGGTGATACCTCATTGCAAGTTTTCCTGGTAATTAGTGATATTGAGCACTTTTTCATATATCTGCTGGCCATTTCTATGGCTTTTTCTCTGGATAAATGTTTATTCAAACCTTTAGCCCATTTTTAAATTGAGTTATTTGCTACTGAGTTCTAGAAGCTCTTCACATGTTTTGGAGACTAACTTGTTATCAGGTGTATGGTAAGTATATTGCAAGTATATTCATCCAATCTGTAGGTCACCTTTTTACTCTATTGATTGTTAACTTTGCTTTGAAGAAGCTTTTTAGTTTGATTCAGTACTGCAAGACCAGTGTCATGAAGCTTTCTTCCTATGTTTTCTTCTGAGAAAGTTTTATGGTTTCAGGCCTAACCTTTAAGCCTGTAATTCATTTTGAGTTGATTTTTGTTCCTAGTGTAAGATAAAGGTACAGTTTCATTATTTTTCATGCATATAACTGGCCTAAAAGTCTTCAGAGGTTTGCTTTTACATATAAGATTTGTTCTGAACAACATGTGTAGAACTTACTTACATAGAGTAAGCTGTTTTGTTGATTGCGTCTCCATCTTATAGTACATTTCTTATAAGATTGTTGATTAGTTTTCATTATCCATCAAGCTGAGTTCTCATAAATAGTCCAAGTCTAATTCTTTTACAGAAACAACCTACATGGATCATGTACACCCTGAGTATAACATTCATATTAGCTCTCTGCTTATAAGTGGCATTAGTGTGCTTACCAGGATGACTAGTTATTATTATGCTTACAAGTAGAGCTAACTGGAGAAGTTGCTTTTCTTGGGTTTCCCAATGAGGGAGAAGAAAATGATTCAGGCCTGCTGCTGATACTTTGTTTCCTAACAAGCAAACATAGTCTACAATGCTGAAAGTCGAGGGTGTAATTACTTTTGTGTGGTAGTAGTAAATGGTGCTGATATGAGATGGCTCCTGAATTGTAAGTAATATTCAATTTCTTGATTGGTTTTATGCTAATACTTTATAAAAATTTATCAACCTCACACTTAATGTTTTATGCATTTTCCTAGTAAGTTAGTTATACTTTAATATGAAGTATACTAAAAATATTTCAAGAAATAATGAACATAAATTTTAAAAGTGACACCAAAAATTATAAAACTTTAGAAAGACTACATGAGAGAAAAATATCTGTGACGTTGGCTAATTTAAAGTTTTCACAGATATAACACCAAAGGTGCTATTCATAAAAGAAACCATAGCTTGAAATTCTTAAAAAAAATAAGAATTTCCACTAATTGGAAGACACTGTTTAGAGAATGAGAAGACAAACCACATAGTAGGAGAAAATATTTTCAAAAGACATATGTGGTGAAAGACTTCTATCCATAAAACACATACACTTATTATTTTTAAATTAAAAATAAAATAAAACCTTTAAAAATTTTGAAAATAGTTTTAAAAACTCAACAGTAAGAAAACAACCCAATCAAAAACAAAGGGGCAAAGAATTTAAATGAGCATGTCACCAAAGAAAATGACATGTATAGCAAATAAACGCTTGAAAAAGATGCTCAACATCATTTGACTTCAGGGAAATACAACCTGAAAAAAAACCAGTGAGGTAAGACTAAAACCTATTAGAATGGTTCAAAACAACCCTAAGAATGCCAGTTACTGGGTGACTATCTGGAGCAACTGGAAGTCTCTGACATAGGCCGTAACAATGCCCTCTACCTAGCAACCACCAGGAATAGACTTATGGTAAAAAAATGTAGGATTTGTTACTTGCTGCAACAAGGGAAAACTACATGCTGTGATGAAATGTTGGTACTTTCAGTGTGAGTGTGCAAGAAAGAGTTTGATATTTGATTTGAGCTTGTTTTGGTGACGGTTTTCAGAAACAGATAGTATTAAGAAGAGGAGATAAATCTATTATTGGATGTCTTAATAATTTTTATGTAGGAGTCGGGGGAAAGAAGTAGGGCTAAAGCAATATTTGACAAGATAGACATAGTCACTAATATTAGCCAGAAGTACAACTTTCTTTTAAAAAAAATGGCACTATTGTGCTTTTTGTCTCCACTCAGATATGATTATGGAATGGTCTTGTTTTTATTTCAATCCTTTGTCACGGACACAGTGTAAATTTGCCTGATGTTCATATCTTGCGAAATTGTTTGTTAAGTGGGAATCATCTTAGTCAGGATGTGAGTGCCAGGACAGTTGATAGCAGCTGGAACTGCTCTTTTTTCTCAGAAGAAAGGCAGTCTTCCATGATTCTATACATACCCAGTCTAGATGCAATATATAGTCTGTCTATGATATCCTTAAATAATATTTGTTTCTATTTCACTTTGCAGTTTTTATTGTGCCACCTTTCAAATCCATTCAAAAGAAAATTGAGTTAGAAAGCCAAGAAAACTTACTGGTTCTTGGAATTTCTATAACTCTAAATAGCATCATATAACTTAAAACTTAATTATTTGCATATATATATAAATGGTTGGCATTATCTGTGCAACCAGCACATAAGCTTCTTGGGGGAGTAAATTATAGACGCAAAACATATCTAAGCAAATAATCTTAAATAAGTGCTCAATTAGTTACCTGACTTCTAGGAAAAATAAATAATATTTACTGAGAAAAAGTGGCCTGGTCATTAGAAAATACGACAGCCCTGAGTAGCAAAGTAGAGAATTATAGGTTGGCTCAGGTATTATTCTTGTGGGACTAATTAGCAACAGTGTAATCAGAAAGTGAGTAGTTAGAAAATGAGAATTTCTTACAAGTTGACCTATGGGGAGAAACTTGAAAGTCCCACACGATTCCTTTGCACATGTGCTTTTTTACCACCCTAAATCTGTAGTGAGAATTTATGAATTATTTGTCTTTAATGCTCTCACCTCATGGGGCCCCAGAAGAGCAGCTATTCCTGGTCAGGGAGGAGATTTTCAATCCTAAAATAAACTTTTGTGCTTGAACCATAGATATGGAGCTAAGATACACTTGGAGCAGTTATCAGTCAGGATTTTAGATTTCTTCAATTTGGCTATAGCTAAGGTTGGTGAGTTGAATTCAGGCCTGGCTGCCATACATGTTTGATCATATAGACTGGGAAGATTTAGACTTGGATGCATTGATTTAACCCCCTCATTAAGTGTATATATGATACAAATAATAATTTGAAGGTGATAAACCAAATTAGCATAAATGCTTACATCTAACATAGAATTTCAGTTGATTCTGCATATTTTAGTGTTTTATCCATTCTTTTGACAATAAGGAAAACAAAAAGGAAAAAATAAATAGCCAAAGGAGCAAGTTGCTGTTGTTGAGGTATTGTTGAATTTCTCTGTCTTAATCTTTTTCTTCTTTCCTGTCTTTTCTTTTCTATCTCCTGTCTTCTTTCTTCCTCTCTCCTTGGCCACTTCCCTACCCCTTTCTCAGATCTCTCTTTAAGCCTAATTTTACTGATTTTTATCATGTAAACTAGTGATTACACAATTGTTTTGTATTTAGTATACAAAAAACTTGGCATTCGCAATTTTTTAAAAATCAATATATTTTATTGATTATAAAATATCTTTAATTGTCACTAATGGTGAAGAGAGTAATAATTTAACACCTCTAGATTCCAAATAGTTGTATGTAGTTTCTGAAAAACGTACAATGGATTTCCTCCATTCTGATGTGTGCATATAAGGATAAATGTAAACATTACATAGTCACTCTTGTTTTATAGTGTTGCATATTATCAGATTTTTAAACACTAAATACATAAGACATAGATAAAAAACACATAATTGAAAATGAAGAGGATTTTTTAAAATGCCATCCCTTTTCCTTTTTTCATAAAGATGACGATTGGCAGAACCCATCCAAATCCTCTTTCCCTCTCCTGGATCAGAAAATGTATTTATTTAGCTAATCTTCTATCTATTTGGTATGAATTGGGAGAGTGGATCTTATTTGAGTTTTTATATATTTGGCATATAGTTCTTACAAGGAAAACACTTGAGTAGCATGTAACCTGGATATTTTTAACATTACCTTGTCTCCAAATTCTCCCCAGATGCAGACTCCTGAGAGGTAAGCAAATGCTCTTTGAACTAGGCCTGTTGATACTGTGTAGAGGAACAATTCTGGTGTCCAAGAAAAGTCTTCCTTTACTCACCAGTGCAGAACACTTAATAGGACATATTTCTAGGTTGGTTTGTTTGTTTTTGAGATGGAGGTCTTGCTCTGTCGCCAGGCTGGAGTGCAGTGGTGCAATCTCGGCTCACTTTTGTGCTTGAACCACCTCCTAGGTTCAAGCTATTCTTCTGCCTCAGCCTCCCAAGTAGCTGGGACTACAGGTGCACGCCACCACGCCAGGCTAATTTTTGTATTTTTAGTAGAGACTGGGTTTCACCATGTTGGCCACAATGGTCTCGATCTCTTGACCTCGTGATCTGCCCGCCTCGGCCTCCCAAAGTGCTAGGATTACAGGCGTGAGCCACCGCGTTCGGACCATATTTCTAGTTTTAACACAGTTCTTGAGTTTTTGTTGTTTACGCTATGTAGGGATAGAGATCTTCTACATAGTGAAAATGAAGATCTCCTACATAACTGGCATGCAGAATGATGCTGTTTTGCAGCAATCCCACTCCTAACATTTCTCTTTGTCTATTTCTCTCCTACCTAGAGGCCTCCTAAATTTCATCCTAAGTTTAAGGCTCTGATTACAGATTTTGCAATTCTCTGACATTATCTTTGTGTCCCGTTCACGACTCTGTTTAAATAATATGGAATAAATAGTAACTTATGCAAAAAACAAGTTAATATAAAAGATTTAAAGACTCGGATTTTAGAGAATGTACCACTAGAAAACTATTTTGTTAATATTTCATTGATACCATAGAACAGCACAATAGGCAAATTTTCATGAACAGAATAAATCATACCTAAGTCCATCAATCATGTATTATTTTCCACTGATTATTCTGATCACCTTCTTTGACTAAATTCTCCTTAGAATGTTTACCCTAAAATAAAATATTTATTATACCACAGGCCCACTGATGAATTTTCTCAGATCAGAATCATCTTCCTTTTTGACCCACAGTAACCTCTTGTGAGCATCAGTTTGCCTTCTCATTTCTCACTCCTTAGCTGCCAGATACATTGTGTGATTTCTGCCAGATCCTTCTGACATGAAGACTTTTAACCAGAAGTTAAAATTAATAATTATCTTCTTAGTCAGTCTTTCATTAACAAACATATGTTGAGTGGCAGCTATATTACAGGTGCTGGGTTATGGAAATAATGATGAATAGAACCACTTCCTACCTCCCCCATCAATTCTTCATGCAGCATACAATTAAATGGGGACTCAGACATTGATTAAATAGTCATATAAAGTGCTATCAGGTGGAATAAGAGGTTTCTTGAAGGGAATATTACAAGCCAGTGCACTGAGTTCAGTGAGACCCTTTCTAAAAATGGGTCATTAAAATGCATGTCTGAAGGATTAATAGAAGGATGATGCTGGCTCCTCTTTCGTTTTTCTCTCACTTGTCTTGGAATTCCTCCGCCAGATACGTTTTTGTATTTAGAGATTTCATCTTCCTCTCTTTCTATCACAAAACTTTTCCTCTGTTATTTCTAAAACCTTCTGCCTTGATTTCCTAAAATCTCAAGTGCACTGGGTATTGTACCAGGTCCTGACTTCCTTGGCTCCTAGGAAGACATCATGCTCCTTATCAGCACTATTTCATTCTCTTCAAGGGACTACACCTCATGGATTAAAATTAAGAATCCACTCATTTTTCATTACATCTTCTTTAGAAGTGTGAACTTAGACCAAGTACATTAGTAAGATATACAAGAGATAACAGAGTTTAAGGAGTAAATTGTGAGGAAACCTGGGGGTAGCTGGTCATCATGGGCAATTCAGCTAAAAAAAAAAAAAAAAAAAAAAAAAAACTGAGTAAGGACTAAATGCTTGAGCCTGAACAAAATCCAGGGAATAAATACATTTGGAAAGAGTCCTATCAATACCAAGAGGTCAGAAAGTGGCGTTTCTGTGACAGAGCACTTTCAACTTGAGTGTGGAGGCAGGCACCAGCAATGCAGACATAAAATAAAGAAATCCATTTATTCAGGGACTAGGATCAATGCTATTTTCCTCATGCAGCTGATGTGAGTAAAAGTGATGTAATATGTTTGAAATTTCCTTGTAAAATAAATAATATTGAATGCTTATGTGACACCATCATTTTTATAATTGTTCTCTTTCTTATAATACCAATGATGATGGTAATCATAGTAAATGATAATATGTCCATGACTCCCCATTTGGGAATAAAATTGGATATGATATGAGTTATTTAGAAATGAAGTGAGCCCATATCTGCTGTGAGGAACAGGGGAACTAAATGGGGAACCTGAGGAGTTCAGTCAGTGCTTTAAACCTGTGTCCGTCTCTAAAACAATGACATTTCTAAGATCAATTATGTTTATGTTCTTACTAAAATTTGGACTATCTCGTCCAGCATCCAAACACCTACTCACTTCTTAAAGAATATTCTCCTGAAGGCTGAGCAACAGAGTGAGACTTCGTCTCAAAAAACAAACAAACAAAAAGAATGTTCTTCTGCATTTGTCATATATATTAATGAGAAAAGATGGAAAGAGACATAAGAGGGAAAACGTGATTTTTCTTCTGTGCACCAAGATAAATGTACTTTTGTTTCTATTCAGCATTCCAGTATTGATGAGGCACTGGGAATTCTTAGGCAGAACTGAAATTCCTTCGAATGAGTTTGACCATCAGAAGCCCTTGCCAGTATGTCTTCAGCCAATAGCTCATGTATTCACCCCTCATCCTTCCTGCTGTTGGGAATCCCAGGACTGGAAAATATACATCTCTGGCTTGGCTTCCCATTTGGTATAGTATATCTGGTTGCCCTCCTAGGGAATGCCATCATCCTGTCTGTGATCCAGATGGAGCACAGCCTTCACCAGCCCATGTTCTACTTGTTGGCGATGTTGGCTCTAACTGATTTGGGCCTGTCCACTGCCAGCATTCCTAAAATGCTGGGCATATTCTGGTTTGGCTTCAATGAGATTGCCTTTGGAGACTGTTTAGTGCAAATGTTCTTCATACACCTCTTTACAGGCATTGAAACATTCATGCTTGTAGCTATGGCTTTTGATCGCTACGTTGCCATTTGCCACCCTCTTCGATACAATGTGATCCTCACCAACAGAGTAATTTGTATTATTGCTGGAGTAGGAATAATGAAAAATTTTGTTTTGGTTTTTCCACTTATATTTCTCCTTCTAAGGCTTTCATTCTGTGGACATAATATTATACCCCACACCTACTGTGAGCACATGGGCGTTGCCCGCCTGGCCTGTGTCAGCATAAAGGTCAATATATTATTTGGATTGATCCTTATCTCTATGATACTTTTGGATGTTATTTTGCTTGCTCTCTCCTATGTAAAGATTCTCCATGCTGTCTTTAAACTTCCATCCTGGGAGGCCAGGTTCAAAGCTTTAAATACCTGTGGTTCCCATGTGTGT
The DNA here is from genome assembly GCA_963573385.1 of Cacajao melanocephalus. Classification (NCBI taxonomy): domain Eukaryota; kingdom Metazoa; phylum Chordata; class Mammalia; order Primates; family Pitheciidae; genus Cacajao; species Cacajao melanocephalus. Next base: position 47,733 of record CAUYLG010009428.1, read on the forward strand.
GTCATATTAGCTTTCTTCACTCCAGCCTTTTTCTCCTTTATGACTCATCGATTTGGCCACAATATTCCACGTTCTGTCCACATCATCCTGGCTAATTTATATGTGATTATTCCCCCTGCTCTTAACCCCCTTATTTATGGGATAAGAACCAAGCAGATCCGAGATCGAGTAGTGATGATCTTTTTTCTTAAGGAAGTTTAACTTTGAACACTTGATCTGATGATAGCCTTCAAATCTTTCCTTTGCATTCTTAAAAAAGGGAAATTTAATTGTCATCAAGTTCCAACAGGGTAAATGCTTTACATAGTTTGATGTTAAACAGAAAATACTTTCTTATATGCAGTATCAAATTGGAGATAAATTAACACAGCAAATATTTGTCCCTAGACTAAATGAAAAATGTTACATAAATAGGTACATTTATTTTTGTAATGAATATAGAAATTATATTACATGGATAAAGTTTTAATGCAATTTGAGGCTTGGTGGCTCACACCTGTAAAAAGCTCCTTAGTGATTCTTTATAATTTCCCCCTCCCCATCCCCTGTCCACAGGCAACCATTGAGCTTCTTTCTAACTTTTAGATTAATTAGTTTTCCTTTTCTAGAATTTTATGTAAATAAAATACATATTGTTTTTTGGCTTTTTTGACACATTAATATTATTTTCAGGTGCATTTTTTAGTATAGCAAATGCATAAGCCAGTAACAATTATTTATTGTCATTATCAAGTATTATATACTGTGCATAACTGTGTGTGCTAGATTTTTGTACTAGACTGGAAATGCAGTAGGTTTGTTTATAGCAGCATCACCACAAACACATGTAATGTGTTGTGCTACATTACCATTACTACAATGTCACTAGGTGATAGAAATTTTTTTTCACCTTCATTTTTGTTATTGTGTATATTAATAGTTAATTTTATTTTGTTGCCAACCTCTATGCAATTGTATGACTATGCCACAATTTGCTTAACCATTCACTCATTGATAAACATTAGGTTTAGGGTATTATAAAGCTTCTATGAATCTCCATATATAAATCCTTGATGAATACCTGTTTTTTAAATTTATTTTGCATAAATACCTAGAATTCTATTGATTGGGTCATATGATATGTGTGTGTGTGTGTGTGTGTGTATAACATTTTTAAAACAAGACTGTTTCCCAAAGTCTTGATTCCATTTTGCATTTCCACTAGCAGCATATGGAAATTCCAGTTGCTCTATATTTTTTTAACATTTGGTATGGCTTACCTTTTTAATTTTAATAGAGTGTAATGATGCCTTGTGGTTTCAATTTGCATTGTTTTAGTAACTGCTGATGTTGAGCACTTTTTCATATGCATTCTGGCCATTCATACATCTTTATGAAACATCTATTCAAGTTTTATCTTCATTTTTCAAATTGGGATGTTTGTCTATTTATTACTCACTTGAAAGTGTTTTTTGTGTAGTTTGGCTATAACTCCATTGTCTGATGTGTGTGCTGCAAATATTTCCTCCTAGTTTAAGGCTTGCAATTTTAATTTTCTTAGTAGTGTATTTTGAAAAGTAACATTTTTAAATTCTTTGATAAATCTCCATATGGATTTTCCATAGAGGTACTACTAATTTACATTTCTACCAATAGTGTATAAGCATTCCCTTTTCTCTGTATTCTTGCTGACATTTTTTTTTTATCTTTCTAGTAATAGTAATTCTGACTACTGTAAGATGATATCACATTTTTGGTTCCTAAATTGCATTTCTCTAATGATTCATGACATTCAAATTTTTTTCATATGCTTGTTGCCCATTTGTTTTGAAAAATATCTACTCATGTTCTCAGTTATAAATGGGATCTACACAATGTATGCACATCTTACAGTTGGAATGATAAATAATGGAAACTCAGAAGAGTGAGGAGGTGGAAGATGAGAATCACTTAATGGATACAATGTCTCATCAGTCCTATTGCAGCTATAATCATTCTTGGCAGCATAGAACACCTCTGCTATAATCAATTATTAGGGTGATGGATATCTTAAAATTCCTGACTCTACCACTAGGCAATTTATCCATGTAACAAAGTTACACTTGTACCCTATAAAAGAAAGGAAAAGCAAAGTTTTAAAAATTTGTTGATGAAATCCATATAGTGAGAGTAGAGATTTATGGAGGACAGGTAATCAGTGGACTTTTAGTTCAAGTTTGCCTCACAGTAGTCCCACTAGGTTCCTGAACAAATCCAGTGGTTATTTTTCCAATTCTGGAATGCATAAATGTGAAAGACAGATTTAGCAACTAGAAGAATTCCCTCCTGCTTAAGAAACGCCTTCAACATTTTTTCTATTCAGGCCTTCAACTGATTTTGTGAGGCCCACCCACATTATGGAGGACCTAATTTTTGTTATGCAACTAGTAAACTTTAAAAGACCCTAGACCTGCAGTAAATTGGTGATTTGGGTTAGCTGAGAAAAAGGCATATTTGCACATTTTTTGGTGGCTCACAACAAAGATAAAGCTCACTCTGTGCAATGGAGAATGTATCCCAGGAGTTGTACCTGCAAGTTTTTTATTTGTCTGTGTTTACATGCTGTATCTGTTTCTTTCTTCTATTGTATCTTGCCCTGACCTTATTGAAGTCCTAAGGTCCTTTCAGATAGTTAATCCTATGTAATCTGCATCTACTATTTCAAAATTTATGTAAATGAAGTATAAAGTGAAGTCCAGGTGTTTCATTGGTTATTTTCTTCCCTGCAATTACATGATTATGGAAGCTAACTCTGCCATGGATGAAATAAGAATTGTGGCTCATATCTTTGATCAGGGCTCCTGTAAACCATATCCTGAAGCGTTAGCTCATCAGTCCCATTGCAGCTATGATAGTTCTTGGCGGCATAGAACCACTCTGGTATAATCAATGAATTATTTATAAAAGACTATATATTAGTACTTCAGTTGCATTAAAACTTTTTTTTCTTTGTTTTTGGAGACCGAGTCTCACTCTGTTGCCCAGGCTGTGGACTGCAGTGGCACGATCTTGGCTCACTGCAACCTCTGCCTCCTGAGTTCAAGCAATTCTCCTGCCTCAGCCTCCTGAGTAGCTGGGCCTAAGGGAACACACCACCACACCCGGCTGGTTTTTGTATTTTTAGTAGACATGGGTTTTCACCATGTTGGCCAGGCTGGTCTTGAACTCCTGACCTCAGGTCATCTGCCCACCTCAGCCTCCCAAAGTCCTTAAAGACTTTGGCTTTTAAAATGTTATATACACACACAAACACACGTGTATATATCATATGACCCAACCAGTAGAATTCTAGGTATTTATAAAAAATAAATTTAAAAAACAGGTGTTCATCAAGGATTTATATATGGAGATTCATAGAAGCTTTATAGTAGTCCGAAACCTAACATTTATCAACAAATGAATGGTTTAAAAAGTTGTGGCATATTCACACAATTGCATAGGGGTTGGCAACAAAATAAAATTAACTATTAATGTACACAATAACAAAAATGCATCTGAAAATAATAATAATGTGTCAAAGAAGCCAGAAAAAATGTGTATTTTATTTACATAAAATTCTAGAAAAGGCAAACTAATTAATCTAACAGAAAGAAGGTCAATGGTTGCCTATGGACAGGGGATAAGGAGAAGGAAATTGTAAAGAATCACTAAGGAGCTTTTTTCAGGAGTAAAATTTTCATTATCTTGATTGTGATAGTTTCATAAGTATATACATCTGCTCAAAATTTGTCATCAAATTGCACACTTTAAATAAATCCATTTTATTGTATCTCAATTATACCTTAATAAATTTTAAAATAACGATTAGCTCAAGGGATTTACGACCGATCCATCATACCAGGTAGACATTCTAAATAAGATAGAAAGTGGTATGTTAAGTTGTGCTCCACCTGAATTAACTCAAAAGGGATTCTACCAGCTCTCAAATGAGTATTGAGTAGTGACACTACCATCCACACATTGTTACTATTGCGAGGCAATGAAACTAGCAAGATAATTCTTTATTCCAGACAAAATACCACTCTAAAAAAAAAAAACACTTAAGCATAGACAACTGGGGTGTTACGCTGCAGACCTGGCAAAATACACTTTTGGTAAAATTTTATCAAAGTATATTTTATATAAAATGTTCAAAAATTTTATGTGTAGAACTGAAAAACAACTACCTGTCAGGTACTATGCTTATTACCTGGGTGACAAAACAATTTGTACACCAAACCTCCATGACCTGCAGTTTACCTGTACAACAAACCTACAGTGCACATGGACCCATGAACCCAAAATGAAAGTTAGAATAAGAGCTGATACAAAAAGAATATTTTTCCTCAAAGTAAACAAATCTGTATAATTTGTTACCCAAACAAAGTCACAGAAACTCAGTAGCACTAGAGAAGTCTTTATTCTTCTCTCTTTCAGTTACTGCTTCACTGATGTATAAACTCTATCTTGATTATTAATACCATAGATTGGTTATGCTTGTTTTTCAGTATTAATTTGAATAAATGGATTGATACAGTAGGTATTCTATGCCAGACTTCTTTTATTTAATGTTATATTTCTAAGATTCCTATGTATTCATCTATGTCCATGTAGTTATTTAATCACAATTTTATAAATATTTCAACTTATTAATGCTTCAAAATATGTATCAGTTCAACTGCTGGTTAACATGTGAGAAGTCTTCAGTGAGCAATAATATGTGCTAATATGACCATCATTTCATATGTCTTTTGGCAAATAGCTGAATAAATCTTTTTGGAATATAACTGAAATAGAATTGCTAGGCTATTGGATATATATAGATATAGCTTTAGGAAGTATTGCCAAATAATCTTTCAAAGTTGTTGTTAAATTACATTTCCAAAGCAGAGAATAAAAATCGCTGGAGGAGCCTCAAGATGGCTGACTAGAGCCATCTGGTACTCGCCTTCTCCACAAAGAAGAACCAAAATTGCGAGTAAATAATCACACATCTAGTAGATCATTTAAGAGAGAACACTGGAATTCAACAGAGAAATGACAAAAAAAAAAAAACCCTAAGTCAAGGAAAAAGAGAGAAACAAGGCAGCCTGCTGGGCCAGGATCTTCTGTGAGGCCAGAAGGCTCCCCAGTGTAGGGAAAGGGTAAGTGAGAGATCCCCCAGCAGTCCACATTCCCCTGTGGACTCCTGCAATCTCAGTCAAGGAAGAGCCCCTTGACCCTCAGGGGCTCTGAGACCAACACAAAGCCATGCCTGGAGACTGTGCAATGGCAGTGCTCCAGAAAGGGAGCTCACACTGGTTCACACACACCCTTCAGTCCTAGGAAACTATAGCATGGAGCCATTTTGAGAACCCAGCCCCCATCAGACTACATCTTGTCCTGGTGCACTATCCTTGCTTCTGAGCCACATCGACATCCCTTATCCACAGCTACTGCCCCTGCTAGCTGCGGCTCCTGATAGCTGCTGCCACCTGAGTCTAAGGAAGAGCCACTGGCAGTAACCCTCACCCCACACCCCCAGAAGAGGGGAAGCTGCCCATTTTCACATGCCCTGAGGAAAGACTAACACACCTATAGCTGCTGGTGCCACTTCCAGGGTCAAAGCATGAGCCACTGGCAGCAACCTCATCCCCTCCAGCAGAGGGATAGCCACACATTTTCACATGCCCTGAAGAAAGGCTCCACCTCTCAGCTGCCACTGCTGCTGGCTGTGGCCATCACCAGGCTCATAAGGGAGCCGCTGGCAGAAACCCAACCCTCTCCAGAAGCAGGTTCATATTGCAGCTGCTGCCATCCCCACCTGAGCACTCCACCTGGGAGCCTAGGTATCACCCCACCTCTGACCACCATAGCCAGTGCCTGTATGTACCACTATGCCTTCTCTAATGCCTGAAAATGCCATCCAAGAACCTAGGGATCTCTCTGCCCTGTTCACCCTCTTTAGCATCTGAGTACTCCTCCTAGGGCCTGAGGACAGACCCACTCAGCCTGCTGCTACCACCACAACTGGCCCCAAACCACATACATCACTTGAGGGTCTGTTGGATGGTTAGGCCTATTCAACATGTCACAGTCACTGCCAACATCAGTGAGGACCCCTTGGCCACCAGAAAGTTGTCCTATCACTGCTACAGCCATTGATCATGCTGCACCCACTGCCCACAGCTGCAATCTTCAGAAACAGATACCAATCAAAAAGAAATTTATGAAATCCCAAAAATAGAATTCAAAATATTGGTGTTAAAGAAAATCAATTAGATATTAGGCAATATAAAAAAAGCAGTACAAATAAAACAACTCAAGATATGAATGAAAAATTTACAAAAGAGATAAAACAAGCAAACATCATAAAAAGATAAAAAGAACAAACATCATGAAAAAGAGCAAAACAAAAATTCCAGAACTGAGTAATTTATCTAATGAAATAAAAAACAAATTCAAAAGCTTCAATAATAGATCAGGCAGAAGACATAATTTTAGAACTTGAAGACATATCCTTTGAAATAATCTAATCAGACAAAAATAAAAAAAAAATAATAACAAACACTGAGAAATGCCTATGTGTTATATGGGACACCATAAAGTGAACAGACTAGAGTAGCCCCACAACACATTCTTACTGGTGTTCTATATTTGGAACTGAATGAACAATATTTACTATTATAAAAAACATGAAAGTATAAAAACTACTGGTTGAGTAAATACACAAGTAAGGAAGAGGAAGGATTTAAATGTTACGACTACAGAAAAACACCAAACTGCAATGATAAACAATAAGAAAGAAAGAAAGTTAATACACAAAAAGAAAAAAAAAATGGAAATCAATAAAATGACAGGAATAAGCCCTTACATTTTTATAATAACCTTGAAAGTAAATGGGTTAAACTTTACACTTATAAAGACTAAATGAATGAATTAAACACACACACACACACACACACACACATGACACAACTGTGTACTACCTATAAGAAAATTATCTGACCTGGAAAGACACATACAGACTAAAAGGAAAGAAATTTAAAAAGATACTATATGCAATGGGAAACCAAAAGACAGCAGAGGTAGCTATATTAATATCAGATAAAACAGACTTTAGGTCAAAAATAGTAACCAGAGGCAAAGAAAGTCATTATATAATGATAAAGGTATAATTCAGCAAGAAGATATTACAATTCTAAACATATATGCAACCAAAACTGGAGCATCCAGATACATAAAGCAAATACCGTAAGATCTAAAGAGAGAGATAGACACCAATACAATGATAATTGGCAACTTAAATACCACACTCTCAGCATTAGAGAAATCATCTACACAGAAAATTAATAAAGAAACATTAGATTTAAACTGCATATTAGACCACACGGCTCTAATAGACATTTATAGAACATTTCACCTAACAGTTACAGAATATACATTCTTCTCATTAGCTCATGGAACAAACATTGTTCAGGAAAAGGTCATATGTTAGGAAACAAACAAATTTCAACAGATTTAAAAATATTAAAATGATATAAAGTATCTTCTCAGAGCAAAATGGAATCAAACTAGAAATTGATAAGAAGAGAAACTTTGGAAACTTTAAATACATGAAAAGTAAATAACATGCTCATAAATGACTATTTTTTCTTGAAACAAATGCAAGTAAAAATACAACACACCAAAATCCATAGTATACAGTAAAAAATGCATTATGGATCACAACCAGTTACAGATTTCTTTGTTTCTTCTCCACTCCCACTGCTTCACTTGACCAGACTTAAAAAAAAAAAAAAAAAGAAAAAAAAAAACTGCATTATGAGAGACGTGTATAGCAATAAACACATCAAAAAAGGAAGATTTCAAATAAATAATACAATAATTCACCTCAAGGTAGCAGAAAATCAAAGAGAAACCAAACATAAAATGAGTTGAAGGAAAGCCATAATAAAAATCAGAACAGAATTAAACAAAATAGAGACTGAAAAATACAAAGGATCAACAAAATGAAAAGGTTTCTTTAAAAAAATAAATGAAATTGATAAACCACTAGCTAGACTAAGAAGGGAAAAAAGAGATAAGATGCAAATAAACAAAATCAGAAATGAAAAAGGAGTCATTACAACTGATGTCACAGAAATGCAACAGATCATCAGAGACTATTAAGAACAACTACACAGTAACAAACTGGAAAACCTAGAAGAAACTGATAAATTTCTGGACACTTACAACTCAACATGATTGAATCAGGGAGAAACAAAACCCTAAACCGACCAATAACAAATAATGAGTTTGAATCCAGTAATAAACTTTCTCCCAACAACAACAACAACAACAACAACAACAACAAAACTCCAGTACCTGATGGCTTCACTGCCAAATTCTACCAAATTTTCAAATAAGAACTAACACCAGTTCTCCTCAAAGTACTCCAAAAATTTAAGGGAAAGCAATTCTTCCTAATTTATTATAGTGGCCAGGATTACCTTGAAACCAAAAACCTGACAGGGAAACAACAAAAAAGAAAACTACAGGCTGATGTCCCTGATAAATATAGGTGCAAAAATCTTCCATGAAATTGTAGCAAACCCCAAATCCAACAGCTTGCCAAAAAGACAATATATCATGATCAAGTGGAATTTTTCCCACAGAGAAAAGAATTATCTAAATAAGCAAATCAATAAACATAAAACATCGCATCAACAGAATGAATGACAAAAGCCATTTTTTTATTCCTCTACCTCCATAAGATAAACTATCTCAGCTCCCATGTATGAGTGAGGGCATGTAATACTTTTCTTCCAGTGCCCAGCTTATTTCACTTAACATAATACCTTCCAGTTCCATTCATGTTGCTGCAAATGATTTCATTCTTTTTATCACCAAATAGTGATTTTTTAAAAAAAAAGTATTCTACTGTGTATACCATGTACTTTATTCATTCCCTATGGCAACAATGCACTTGATCTGAGTAGAATTTATCCTTCATGGAGAGGACAAACTTGTTCCCTGTTTGTATAGCCTCTCCTTCTTATACACAATGCATAGATGGTCACCAGGTTTACTGTCCTCATTTTATTACCTTTCTGGTCTCACAGACACGTGAGTCAATAAACGCTTAGGAAAAGCATCAACTCTTTAAGTAATTGGTATATTACTTCTTTATTCTGCATTCTCTGCTTTGGCAGATCTTTGTCCTCACTCCCAACACACAGGAATTCATATATTTGCAGAGACTTTGGAAAATTGACATACTGTTGTGACTTACGAATTTATGTCTTTATTTTGATTTTTTATTTCTACTTTTATTTTAGGTTTAAGGGGCACATATGTAAGTTTGTTACATGGGTAAATTGCATGTTGTGATTTTAATACCATTTTATTCACATCTTTTATGAAATTTTATCTCCATTATTTTCTCCCCACTTCAAACAATATGTCTAGTCTATGTTTCATTTATCACAGGTAAAGCTAACCTTGTCTCCAAGTAAAAATTTAATTACACCTTCCTGAATCTGTTTGGCCTTAGCTCCATAAACAACTGGGTTCATGGTAGGAGGCAGTAGCAGGTAAAGGTTGGCCACGATGATGTGTATGTGGTGAGGGATATTGTGTCCTCCAAAACAATGAGTGAAAAAAGAGAAAAAAGCAGGAACATAGGTGATCACAATGGCACACATGTGAGATGTGCCGGTGCTGAAGGCTTTGTGACGAGCATCTGCTGATGACAGACTCATAACAGCCAGGAAAATCACAGTGTAAGATACAGAGATACAGCAGATGTCAGACACACCAATCAGGAGAGCAACCATCAGACCATAAATAGCATTGACCTTGAAGTTGCCACAGGAGACCTTGGCCACAGACATGTGGTCACAGTAGGTGTGGGGGATGAAATTCCCCTGGCAATAGGGCAGGCGCTTGGTGAAGAAAGTGAATGGGATGATGAGCATCACATTCCTCAAGAAGGTGGCAAAACCAGCCTTCGCGATGACAGGGTTGGTAAGGATGGTGGCATAACGTAAGGGGTAGCAGATGGCCACATAGCAGTCCAGGGCCATGAGCATGAGCACCCCAGACTCCATCCCTGTCAGCATATGGACAAAAAACATCTGGGCCAGGCAGGCATTAAAGTCAATCTCCTTGAGGTTGAACCAGAATATGCATAGCATATTAGGTACCGTGGTGGTACACAAGGTGACATCAGTGAAGGAGAGCAGGGCCAGGAAGTAGTACATGGGCCGGTGCAGGTCCTCTTCATGGCTGATGAGGTAGATGAGCGCGCAGTTCCCCACAACAGCAATGATGTACATAAAGCAGAATGGCAGGGAGATCCAGATGTGTGTTGCTTCCAGCCCTGGAATGCCATTCAAGATAAAGAATCCTGGGGTCAGGCTGGAACTGTTGTACCCAGACATGGTGGCTGACAGGAGGAGAGCATTTTACACTCTTTAGCAGTAGTAGTTTCCTAGACCAGAAATAAAATCAATACTGAGTAGCAGGCTTAGAAATAATGTAAGAATACAGTGACTTCTACAAGATGTCTAAAATGAGATTAAATCCCTCTGAATTCACACTGCCTAACTTCACATTCCACTTCCCGTTCTTCCTAGTATGTGATATTGGCAAGCCATTTTACCACCTTATGCCTCAGTTTCCTCAATCTAAAATGAGATAATAATTCCTAAAATCAGAATATTGTCAAAATTATTCAATAAGATAATTTATCTAATATGCTAATACTGTACATATTGTATAGTGAATATTCAACAAATATTTTCAGTAATCACTATTGTTGTTACTTCTGTTCTCAATATAAAGCATACCATGTGCAAAAACTTACCATAATTAATACTTGTGAATTCAGCCCTGATCCAATTCAAATGCCATCTTGTACTTTAGAGTGGGAAAGATAGCGTGAGATTCTGAAAACTTCAACTATATTGAGAGATTGTGAGGGAACTTTAGAAAGTAAGTGCTAACATAGACTAGTTACTATGGACTTCAAGGGATTAAAATATGTTCTCATTTTCGATGAAAAAAATATATCTTTTAAATCAAGAATAAAATCCAGGGAAATTTTATCCAGCTGAACTGCTAACTCTAGGTAACTATGCAAGTGGACATTGGAACTTCTGCAAAGAGAACTGATCTGTGTGGAATGATGCCTTGGATATTTTTGCTCCTTCTGAGGTAGTCATAGGGCACCAGAGCCACAAGGCTAGAAGGAAAAAAAAAAAAAGGACAGTAGGCGATCAGGAGAAGTAGGAATTTCTGGCTCTGCACAGCCATCTTGTAATCTAAAACTGATCACCTATCGCAGAAAATTATTGTATTTTTCCAAGTATCAACACCATGTAACTAAATAATCAATCTCCATTTATTAAATACCAGCTGGCAGACAGACAACTCAAAGCCAGTTCTTTCTTCTCCCACCTTAGGAAAAAAAATTCCCTCTTCCAGATGATTCTCAGTAATGCACATAAGCATTCCTGAGCCAAGCAACCCAGACACAAAACCCACACACACTGCTGTAAGTGCTGTATTCTAAGTGCAAATTAGAATATATTTAAAAGAAGACGACTAAGTGTCCACTCTGAAAATATAACGAGAGCAGAGTTTTATTGCATTTTTACAATGGAGACATGGCCATTCAGATTTAATCCGTTAAATTTGGTTCCCAACACTAACTGGATAGACTTGAGTAAGTCCTAAAAGCTTTCTTCATACAGTTTTTATAACCTTAAAAGGGGAGTGATAATACTATATATACACACCATAGAGGTGTTAAAATGGTTAAATTAGAATTAATCTTCCCATTGGTACCCAGCATCTAATAAGTGAACAATGCATATTATCTATTATAATATTTGTCATATTATGTTGTAAAACACAGTTTAACATACTTTTACTGATTGTCTTTCACTTGCCAAGGATCATTTTAGTTTCTAGAAATACATTAGTGAACCAGACAGACAACATCTTCTGCACTTATGGAGCTAATATTTTAATAGGGGTTGATTACTGTATTTAAAATTACAATAGCAACGTAGACTTATGTTATCATCTTAATTTTATATATGAGCAAATGGAGGTGCAAGATTATTCAATAAAATGCCTAATGCCACAAAAATTGAAAACTAGTAGAGCCAAGATCCAAATCCAAGTTTGTTTGACTTCAAAGCCATGTGTTTAATCAATCTATATCTGTTGTCCTAACTTATTGATTTTAACCCTGACAGTCCCATAAGCTAAGCATAACTAGCTTAAAGAAGTCATGAGGACACTGGAAGAAGCTAATTTTCAAAAGGGAGAATGAGAAAGCTTATTTTAAGTTGTATCTTAGGGGAGAGATAGAACAAAAGTGTAGATTTACAGAAAATTAGTTCTTAGCTGAGGAAGCTCTCTATGTAAGAGAACACGTCTGTGGGGCAGCTGGATTCTTATCCCTGGGCTTGTTCACACAGATGCTGGATTGCACCTGGTAGAAGAATTGCATAGAAGAATTTCTGTAGGGAAGTTTCTTCCAACAATTCCTCTCAACAACTCCTAGGAGTCAAGTCTAGTGTTGGGTTATTTTCTATTTCTTCATAAAGACCATTTCCACTGGAAGCAATTCTGTGTACAGGTATCTATTAATTTAGTAAAAATAAAATGTTTTCCTCCCATTGGAAGCCACTCCTAGCTGAACTTCTCTGTCTCCAGTGAATTATGAGGTAGTTTTGAATTTACTTAACAATTAGGGAAACTCTGTTTTCCTTCTAACTCCACAAATAAATGGTCATCCATTCTGCTTGGAGTCCAAAAGAAATACTGAACCTCTCTTCAGCCACATCTCAAACATTTGTATTTCTTGTACTGAAGATTTTGCATTGCAGAAAAATTAGAGTCTTTGGGAATTTCCTGAACTCACCTTGGTGAAGACCAGATTAGTATGCATGACTGAGAGTCCTGAGGATCAAGAGTTCTAGAGCAACCACATTCTGCCTCTTCATCGCATTTCTGTGCCATTGGAGAATTCTCTAGGCTCAAGGGTGTACGCTTGATTGGGTCTCCACAGTTTGGTGTCTCAGAGGCCTGTGGTCAGAAGGAAAAGATCCTGTGGGACTTTGGAGATTATTTCTATATTTACCAGCTCCTTAAGCAGGGGTAAAACTATAAAAATAAATAGTAACAAACTTAAATGTCTTCTCTCAACTATAGATTCTGATGAATAGTTCTGATGGTAATAAGAATGATTTGTTTTCATTTATATTGATCACAGTATCTATTTCACAACCTTGTTATCCATATATATGTGTGTGTATATATGTGTGTATATATATATATATACATATATACTATGCACATAACTATATATATATATATATAAAGTTTTATAAAAAATAGAGGAAGCAAGCAGGATGGGGAAAGACAGAGAGACAGAGACAGAGAGACAGAGAAGTCTATATATCACAAAAGAGTAATAGAATTGTGCTATGCCTAGTTTATGATTTGTCCTGAGTTTATTGGATAAACTGATAGATACATAAACACACATATGTATGTACACACATATTTTTATTTTTTATTTGGAAGATTGTGATAAAATAGTTTTACGTATATTTTATATATACTTTACTATTTGATTTTTCCTCTTAATATTTTATGCTGAATAAATTTTATCATGAATGTATTGGAAAACAAATGTAAATGAGTTTTATCATTTCAGATGCTGAAAGTATGAAGATTTCTAAAGTTGTCATTGAAAATGTGTCAGAACTCCCAGCCCCAAACTGTAATTCTAATACATTAATAGAGGAAGTGTAGAATGGTATAACCATTTGGAAGAACAGTTTAGCAGTGCCATTAAATTATATGTGTATCAAATATATGACCTAGCAATTTTCTGCTTAAGCTTTTTCTTGTTATTATTTTTTTGGAGACAGGGTCTCACTCTGTCACTAGACTGGAGTGCAGTGGCACCCTCATAGCTCACTACAGCCCAGAACTCATAGGCTCAAGGAATCCTCCTGCTTCAGACTCCTGAGCAGCTGGCTAATTTTTGTATTACGATTTTTGTAGAGACAGTCTTATCATCTTGCCCAGGATGGTTTTTAATAAAGAAAAATCAAATCATTTTTCTACAAAAAGATATATATATACATGTTCATATAACCCAGATATTAATAAATGGACCAAAACGTGTGGTATATTCATCCAATGGTGTATAACTTTGAAATAATAAGGAATAAACTATAAATACTACAACATAGATGAATTTCAACAAGATTATCCTGAGCCTAGCAACCCAGACACAAAATCTCATTGTATGATTTTCTTTCTATGCAGTCCAAAAACAGGCAAAATTAATCTTAAATTAATAGAAATTTTAAAATGACATCCTCTGAGGAGGAGTAATGACTCATAGGAGCAAGATGGAAACTTCTAGGAAGATAAAAATGTTGTCTATCCTTTTTTATGTGAGTAACATTATATAGATATTTGTGACTGTCAAAACTGATCAAATCGTCTGGGCACAGTGGCTCACACTGGTAATTTCAGAGCTTTGGGAGGCTAAGGCAGGAAGATTGGTTTAGGCCAGGAGTTTGAGACCAGCCCAGAAACGTGGAGAAAACCCATCTCTACAAAAAGAAAAAAAAAAAAAAAAAAAAAGATAAGCAAAACCCCCTGAAAAAGTGGATCGAACTGAACACTAAAAGCTGTGCAGCTTATTGTGTAAAATATACTTCAATAATAGAAGAAACTCACAAACTACTGGTCTAATAAAGGGTACATAAAAATTAACAATAAGCATTATACTTATGAACTGTTAAAGACAAAGGCATTCCTTCCAAGTAGCTGGGATTACAGGTAACTGCCACCATGCCTGACTAATTTTTTTATTTTTAGTAGAGATGGGGGTTTCACCATCTTGGCCAGGCTGGTCTTGAACTCTTGGACCTCAAGTAATCTGCATCAGTCTCCCAAAGTGCTGGGATTACAGGTGTGAGCCACTGCGTCTTGTCTCAAAATTACTGAAAGTGGAAAATCTTCAAGCTCAGGAAGGTAATTTATTGGGAAGTTAAATCATAATTTCACCACACCAAGAAATCCAGTATAACAATGACCCCCAATTCTGACTAAGGGTAAGGTTGGTCCCACTCACATCTACTTATGACCATTCTGTTTTACTTCCCATTGTCTGGCACCTACAGTTGGGGGAGACCAGTTACTTACAGAGAACCTTACTGAATAAGGTGGCATATATACCTGGATTGTTTTCAAAAGCATAGAGTACAGAGTTTTGGTGCAATCTTTCTGGGGAGAAAATCTAGCAATATAAAAGCTTTAAAGTTAGCATTTTTTTTACTTAATATTTATTCAGGTCTATCAGTTTCCCAATGGAATTATCATGGTTGTGTTGATATTCACCGCAATGTTGTAACATATTGGAAATTAACTCAATGTTTTAAATTTTAAAAATACATAAAGGAGGCCGGGCTCAGTGGCTCTCGCCTGTAATCCCAGCACTTTGGGAGGCTGAGGCGGGTGGATCACGAGGTCAGGAGATCCAGATCATCCTGGCTAACACGGTGAAACCCCATCTCTACTAAAAATGCCAAAAAATTAGCCAGGCATGGTGGTACGTACCTGTAATCCCAGCTATTCGGGAGGCTAAGGCAGGAGAATCGCTTGAACCCAGGAGGCGGAGATTGCACTAAGTCGAGATTGCGCTATTTCACTCCAGCCTGGGTGAAAGAGCGAGACTTCATCTCAAAAAAAAAAAAAAAAAAAAAAAGAAGTAAAGTTTATAGCCATAAAGAAGTAGCTTTGCTGACTTTGACACTCATATTGTAGAAGAGTCAATGAGTGAACTATTCATGACATATTTTTAATGGAAGTAACCATGATAAAATATTCTCTAAACTATGATTAGTTTGAAAATTGTTATTTTCAAAAGAAATTTACACATACCTGGAAATAAAAGCACACAAAATCCTAACAGCCAGTGTTTCTGAGTATCTATCTGAAGTATGTACTATTCAAAAGCACCTTGATTACTTTTTTCTCTTTTTCAACTAATAAGCATTTACTATTTTAGAATTCACAATAATAAGTAACAAAACATGATATCACACACATGAATACACCTTTTATTTATTTTTAATTGCCTTAGACAAGAATTGCCAACTTCTAGTCCTAATGGTGGGATAGCTGTGGCATGGGATTTGCTTTCCTGACTGCTCTTTTTTGGAGCCCAGCTATGGTTGGAGAAGTTTTTTCCCTCAAATATAGGAATCTTTCCCTTAGGGCTCTGTGGTCTCTGGGGTCTCTGAGGCACAGTTTCACACTGAGTCTCTTGAGCATATTAGATTATGCCTGTTTCCTGTGGGAATTCAGCTGGACTAAGCACTTCCAAACCAAACTCCATAAGCTGAAGCCAGGGTCCCGCTGTCACATACATTCCTGGGCCCTCTCTCTGGCATGAACACCTTTCACATCACTTCTTATCAGGAGCTATATTGTGGGTAAGGGATTTCTGCCTTCCAGACATTATTGTATGACAAAGCCTTGTCTTGTCCTTGCCAGTTTGTGTCATCATAAGGATCAAAGGCATTGACTTACAGAAAATGTCTTTATTGACTTCTTAGTCTGAGAAAATTAAGAAGAGTATGTTCATTCCACATTCAAAGCAGAGATAGTACCTGTAAGGGATTGTGTTCTTGGCGGACAAGGTACAGGTTAGATGCCCTCAAAACCTCCTTTATAGTATAAGGAACACCTCTCCTTATGTTTATTCTTTTTTTTTTTTTTAAATATGTGCTGCTATGCCAGAGTCAGAAAATTAGACAGTAAGAACTTTATTATCTCTTAAACAAGGAAAAAACAAATAGCTACAAACCTTTCCCTTCAAGTCACTAGCCCAACCTTTCCCAGTCCCTCCCTTTTCTTCAACTGAGTCATACAACTTGGAGTCAGTCAATACAACTCCAATTTTTTGAATATTCTTTTTTAAGCTGGGTACTGTCCTCATTCATGGGATGAAATAGATGGCAGATTTGGCCCATAGACTAAAAGAGCTCACAGGTCAGTAAAGAAACAGGATAAATATAAATTATTTGAGCACAGGTGCCCAAGTTATCATCATGGTGAAAAATGGAGAAAATACGAGGGTAGCAGAGAGGAAGAAAGGTAAATTTCAAATAATGATTCTGGTTTGGTTTAAGAGAGATGGAGTTGTGCCTCACCAATATTTAGTGTAGAGAGCACAAAATTCTGTATCTCTGGACAGCAATAAGTCTTAATTAGATAAAATGATTAGATAATTTTAATTATCATATGTGTTCTAAGAATGTGATTAAATTCACAAGTTAAACATTAAATAAGTAAATATACTAAGCAAGTAAATATAAACAATCAAATAGTACTACTACTACTTTTTTTTTGTCTAGGCATGTGGATAAATATTAGAGTTGGTATGCAACATTATGTGCCAGGTAAATCTAAAAGCACCAGAGTAGAGACAGAGAAAGTCCTTCTGCTAAGTGCCAAAGGATACATTGCCTGGCACAGATATGGTAGATAATATATATATTTTTAATTTTACAAATGAAATATGTTTGATTTAATTTAGAGTTCATACACTTGAGACATTCAGATTCAATTACAGCATTTTGTGTCATTAAAAGGTTGATTTGACATTTCAGGGAAAACATTTTAGAGCAACAACAGCAAAGATAAAACAGTAACAGAGAATCCGGAAGTCTTTTTTCTGGATCCAGCTTTTTCCTGACGTTCCTCTCCAGGATATCAATATTAAGTTGTTCAGATGCCTGGTAGGATTTTATTCTGTGTACTGTTTCCTAAATTCCTTGAAAAAATGCTGTTCCAAGTCATTACTAGAGAAGCATAGCATAGAAGTCAAAAGGAGGTGAAAAAGCAAGTCTCCTTGGCTTTCCTAACTTCTAAGCAGTTCCTGATTCATCCTAATTTTCTGAAAGTTAGGATAAAGTGATAATTCAAGGAGTCTGTTTTCTGTTGTGAACAGCCAGAGGCAACCATGGGTGCTACATATACTTCGTGTCAAATGACTGCCCAGTGTGGGATGAGGAAACAGCATAGGATGCAACAGTGATAGGATCAATTACTGCACCCTCCTCCAGATATTGGAGGCATAGACACCTACATCGGGTAATGGAACCCATTGTCATCAAGGATGGACGAGCAATTGTGATTGACACAAGGTAGTATGTTGCAGCATAGTGTGGTATGCTGTTTTTGTTATTATTATGCTTCAAATGTGTGCCTATATTCCGTTGCCTTTTTTACTTCCCCAGAACCACAAACAAGAATAAGGAAGTCAGGTAGGCTCAGGGTAAGTCTGCGTAGTACTTGTAACCAAATTACCTTCTCTTTTGAAAGAAAAAATATATAAATCATCCCACACAACTCTTTTGCTATTTACCTGAACAATTACTGGAATGCTGGACAAGGAAGAAACTGTAAGAAGCAGGAGCATTAGAGGTCACACATTAGAAACATGAAGCCTCATCTTCCTCCAGAGAAAACAAAGAAATGGGAAAACAAATACAAAAATCAAACAAATGAGAAAATAAATCACTGATCTACTACGTGTTAGTCCACAGCATCTGCATTAATTGTTTTTATATGGGATTTGGTTTAATGGAACATATGTGAAATCTGATCCAAGCAAGCCTATGTTTCAGAGTTATTCAC
This sequence comes from Cacajao melanocephalus, assembly GCA_963573385.1. NCBI lineage: Eukaryota > Metazoa > Chordata > Mammalia > Primates > Pitheciidae > Cacajao > Cacajao melanocephalus. The sequence goes on from CAUYLG010009428.1 coordinate 66,435, forward strand.
TAATAGCCTTGGTCAAGCAAGTTAAACATCTTGTATCTAAATCAGGGTATTTAATGACGATAGTTCTCTCTGGACTCTGAAAACCGCAGTCTTGTTCAAAGAAAGTAACATCCTATCTCAGTGTTCAAAGAGTTATTAAGATAAGTATCAGGCATTTAAATCTTTAATCTATTTTAAGTTGATTTTTGTATATGGAGTGAGATAAGGGTCTAATTTTACTCTTCTGAGTGTGGATATTCAGTTTTCCCAACATCATTTCTTGAAGACACTGTCTTTCCTGATTGCATTTGCTTAGCACCTTCGTTAAAAACTTTTTACCTGTAGATACACGGGCTTATTTCTGGGCTTTCTATTTCTGTTCCTTCTGTCTTTCAGTCTTGGTATGTTACTGAGTGAAATTTTAATCCGTTTCTTCTATGTTATTCAATTTACTGGTGTATAATTGTTCATAGTAGTCTCTTATGATCCTTTTTGTATCTGTTATATCAGTTGTAATGTCTCTTTTTTCATTTTCTGATTTCATTTATTTGAGTTTTCTCTTTTTTCCCCTCACTTAATCTAGCTAAAGATTTATTAACTTTTTTTTTAGGAAAGCTACTCTATTTTTGTCAATCTTTTCTATTATTTTTCTAGTCTCTATTTAATTTACTTCAGCCATAACATTTATTCTTTACTTAGCAGAGATATTTGCAAATAAATGAAAGAAATTGAGAAAAGTCAACGTACACTTTAAGTATATGTGTTTTGGGGGGATTAGCAAGTTCTTAAACCCAAAATGCTAAACTACTTTGACTGTATAATGTATTGCCTAAGCCAGGATACTTATGAGTGGCTAGAAAATGGAAAGCAATAAAACAGAAAAGATAAGACCTAAATTTCCTTTTATTAAATGCCATGCCAAGGAATTTGAGCCCCGTTCTGAAAGTCTTGGGAAGACATTGAAGATTATGAAGCAGTGGATTAAAACATCTTCAAAATTGTACTACAGGAAAAATGCTACAAGAAATACTAAAGAGGCAATGCCAGTAAATAGATGGATGTAGCTAGCTGTTCTTTACAATGAAAGTGGTAATAGAAAGGAAGAGCTGATATTAGACATTTTCTGAATTAAAAGTTTTTTGTCTGAAGATAGACTACAGAAAATAGATATATTGATGTGACCTGGGTGGAGTAACAATGTGGACACTTTGAGCTGTAAATGAATTATATCCAAGATTAGGTGAAGGAATACCAGGGAAGATCATAAATATACTAGTTTAAGTAATGTAGTAGATTATGACATTATTATTCTAAAGACAGAACTTAGAGGTAAAGTCTATTTTTGGCACAGGTCGAGGTTGAAGTGATAAGTGCAGTCTTAGACATAGTAAATGTAAAGTGTTACGGATATTTCTGATGAAAATATTTATCATGCATTTAGAAGGACTCAACAGCTATAACATAACTTACTTATACAAGTAATTTTCTGAAAATTATCTTCGTGTTGGCTATACTCGAGGTCATAAGAGTAAAAACATTTCTCAAAAAAGAGAATAAAGGGAGCGTCTAGAGAATATACCTCTTGAGAATTATATAAAAAGAGAATATATGGAAAGAAAATAGATAATCTCAATTACATTGAAGGATTATAGGTTATTCAAGAAAAAGAGGTTTCTTTCTTCTTGGAACAATCACATTAGATTGATATTTGTGGTCATTATTCCTGATTTTTATATCCATTTTGTACTTACACCTGCATTTTGAATAATTAGTGTATCTAATCCATCAGAATATTAACCTAGGAGTAAATAAATTTCTGATTATTTTTCAGAACTCTTTGAGGTAGGTGTCACCTGCTTCCCATTATAGATGAGCAACTGAGGCTTTGACAGTGACATAAAGCTTATCAAGTCACACAGATTTTATAGAAAAAGCTGAAATGTGAATAATGTGCTATTTGGTAGAAATAACCATAATCTTCCTATTGTGTATTGGCATACAACATTGATTTACTGAACAAATTTTGGGCCATGTTTCACAAGCTGTCATAGGATATGCCTTCTGTGAAGCCAGAATGCATAGTAAAAAGACTCCATGGGTATTGAAGTCACATAGGAATACCATTTGTGTTCCTGAATCTAGTTGTGTGACAGCTAATATTATTCAATCTTTCTGTGTCCCAGTTTCTACTTCTATTTGGTGGTAAAAAAAATATATAACTTTTTACTTATGGCTATAGAATTACATTTATACTGTTTCTGACACTTTAAAAATGTTATCTGGAATATAGTATTATTCAATACATTATGTTTTTTTCATAGTCACTATTATTTATAATTGTTGGTGCCATTTTTTTTTTTGAAAGAAAGAAAAAGAGAGAGGAAAGAAAGTGAGAGTGAAAGAAAGAAAAAAAAGAATGTAAGAGAGAAAGAAAGAGAAAGAGAAAGAGGGAGAGAGAACGGGATTCTTGTTCTATTGCCCAGGCTAGCATGCAGTCTAAAAATGGGTATTAAAAACCTCTTTTATGCCAATAATTGTGCTTAACAATGGAGACAGGAAGGAATAAGAGATGAAAATAACAAACAGGCAGCCAACCAATATTTTATTTAAACCTGTGAAATGCTATGCAATTGCTGAGGGGTGATTTACTTCCAATTATGTGGTCACTTTTAAAATAGGTGTAATATGATACTGAGAAAAATGTATGTTTTGTGGATTTGGGGTGGAGAACTCTGTAAATATTTGTTAAGTTTACTTGTTCCAGGTCTGAGTTCAAGTCCTGGATATCCTTGTTAATTTTCTATCTCATTGATCTGTCTAATATTGACAGTATAATGTTAAAGTCTCCCACTATCAATGGGCTCATGGCCTGATGCACATACAAGCTAATGTCATGGCACTGGCTTTTGAGAAAAGAAAAGCATCTCTGCAAGTTGATGATTGGCAAGGAAATAAGAGGAAAGGCTCAAATCTGTTTCCTTGAGCTGGAGAGCTGGAGCAGGTCTTATAGCTATAGAGTAATGAGGTGTGATCTGATTGGATTTTTCAATCAGATGATTCCACTAGGCATGGTTCTCTTGATCTGACAAGTTCCTGCCATAAGGTGACACGAGGGCTTGATCTGATTGGATCCTGGATTGTTCCATGTAGTGTCCACTTCTTAATTAATTCCCTGTTTCTTGGTCTGAGCACTTAGGTTCCAACTGTGGTTGCATACTTGGTTCAACTGGGCATGTGGCAGGTGGTGGGGAGCATCCATAGCAACTGAAAAACTCACAACTTTGTTACATGAAAGTTGAACCAGATTTGTCTGGTATGATTACAAAACCATAAACAAGTATAATTTATCTCAAATGCGTATTTCCCAGACATCATAGATATGTAACAATGGGTCAACATTAGCGAATACCCCAATATTTGAGTAGATTAAAAGAGAAATCATAACTGTGTTTATTTAAATAAATGTGATAAACCCAGAGAATTTTTTTTGTAGTTTAACAAAATAGAAATAGAAACAAATTTTCTTAACCTGATGAAGTATATTAACCTGATAATTTCAGCTCTTAGCACACTTAATAGTAAAGATGAATATTTGCATTAAATGCATAAAAACACAAATGCCTATTATTACCAGTTCTACTCATTATAATAATAATAATATTCCTAGGCAATGTAATAAGACAAGCAAAAAGAAAAATAATCAGAAAGGAAGTTTTTTTAAAAAATACCTCATTATTTGCAGAACATAATTGTCTACGTAGAAAACCCAGGAGCTTTCCATTGGCTCTCTGTATGTGTGAGTTTCATATCTGTGGGAAAATATTCTGAAAAAATAAAAACATAACAATAAAAATACAAATAAAAACAAAACAGAATAAGAACTGTTTACATAGCATTTGTGGCTTATTAAGTATATAAGTATATACATAATCTAGAGGTGATTTAAAGTCTATGAGAAGAGGTATGTAGGTTGTATACCAATACTCCGCCATTTTGTTTAAGAGACTTGGAAACTACGGATTTTGGTATCTACTGTGGGTCCTGGAACCAACCCCCATGGACATGAAGGGACAACTATTTACATTTCTTAAACCTATTAAGACAACTATATACATTTCTTAAAACTATTATTCTTAAAACTACTATTGTTATAGTCCAGAAAGGTATCTGAATTTAAGATATTATACATATCTCAAAAATTAAGAGAACTCATACATATTAATATCAACAATAACCAATGAGAAAATGCATTTTGAAAGTCTCATTCTTAATCACAGTAAATTAATTAAACACGTGGGAAGAAACACATCTTTGAAAATGATCTTTGTAAGATTACCATGGAGTGATTTAGAAAAGGACCAGTAGCAAATACAAAGTGTCTCCTAAATTATCAGTGAGTTCAATGCATTGCCAAAAATGTATACGAGTTTATTTATAACACTTGACATGTTAATTCTAAAATATGTATGGAATAATATTTTTAAAAATCGAGACAATTTTGAATTTATAAAAATAGTAGAAGAAAATTGAGAGAAAACTGAACTTGAACAACTGTCAAGACATTATAAAATTATGATAAATAAAATGATCATATCCAACTTTTTATATAAATAAGGTAGCATTATAGAACTCAGGAAATATTGAAATATTTAGTATATTAGATTATCTTAATTATTCTCCGTACATATAAAATAACTCCTGTAGTCACTCAGAAATACATTATTTCATATTTTCACAATTAAATATTAAAAAATTAAATTTATCAGTTGAAAGGCTTTTATGATATCAAGACAGAGAAAGAAATCTTAAACATACAAGAGAGAGAATAAGCCTCAAAGAAAAAGACTGAAACATATGATGGCAACAAAATGAAAAATTTTCAAACTAAAAAATGAAGCCTTAGACAAAGTTTTAAAAAGCCTCATTTTATGTGGGAGAAAATATTTGTGTAGTACGTAAAAGACAAATAATTATTCAGGTTACGCCAAGATCTCTACTAAAATAGTCAAATTCATAAGAAAATGGAAAGAGGTGATTACCATGTGATTCATGGGGGGTTGGGTGTGGAGTTGAGAGCATTAGGGCCAAAAATATATCAGAAAATGTACAAATTTACTAAAAACGAGTAAAATGAAAATTAGCACAACATTGAGATATATTTTACTGCCATCCAAATGGAAAAAGAATTATGAAGTGTGACACATCTAGACATATAAACCCAGGCTTCTAGGAAAGGGACTTCTCAGACTCTGCTGTGTGGGTTGGTACAATCATTTAAAAAAAAAATTGGCAGTATATATATAAATCTGAAATAGATATCCTTTAGAGGTCAGGCATGAGGTGACTCAGGCCTGTAATCCCAGCACTTTGGGAGGCCGAGGTGGGTAGATCACTTCAGTTCAGGAGTTTGAGACCAGCCTGGTCAACATGGTGAAATTCTGTCTCTACTAAAAATACAAAACTTAACTGGGCATGGTGTTGTTTGCCTATAATCCCAGGTACTTGGGATCCCAGCTACTTGGGAGGCTGAGGCAGGAGAATCACTTGAACCCAGGAGGCGGAGGTTGTCCTGAGCTGTGATCGCTCCACCACACTCCAGCCTGGGAGACAGGAGCGAAACTCTACCTCAAAAAAGTAAATAAATAAAAAAATTTTTTAAAAATTATTTAAAGTCTAGTTTTGTTTCTACGTTTATATTCTAGAAAATTCTGGAACATGTGCACAAGTAGATATGTGCAAAGAAGACTTTAATAGAAAAGAATAAAAGTAAAATGCTATAATTTTAGCTTGAGGTGGAAAACGGGAAATGAAAGTGCAGTGTAAAGCAAAAGCACAAAATATTAAATACTATGTCATCTATATTTAAATCTATAGCTACTACATTCCAATGTGAATGGATCTCAGAAATGTGGTTTTATAAAATTGAAAATTAGTAGCTGATATTACTATAATACATTACCACTCATATCATAGAAATCAAAGAAACACTACATATTATTTATAGTTACATTTACATGTGAATATATAAAATAGATTAAAAAGATACACACTACATTTTTTATAGTGATTACTGGTCAGAATAGAGAAGAAGAAAATGGAACTGGTATAGGGAGTGTATTTGTGTATTTGTGTGTGTGTGTGTGTGTGTGTGGTGTGTAAGTGTGTGTGTGAGAGACAGAGAGACTCTATGTAAAATAAAAGTGAGAAACAGTTATAGTTATCATTATACTGATCATTTTGTTCATAGTTTCCTGTCCCTTTAAAATTTCCCAGAGACTATAGTTAAAAATTACATTTCAATGATATTTCCATATCTCTAAACATTATTTGGAAAGTGGTTTTTAAAGACTGCATAGTATTCTATATTATTGACTTATCATCATGACTTAATGATTCTCCTACTATCATGACTTAAATTTATCATTGTTCTAAATGGTGGTGTTAGCATATTCTTGGATGTGAAAGTTGTTTTTATCTACTTGATACTTCTTATGTACAGAATATTGTGTTTAAGGTTGTTAGTATAACTTTATTTCCCCTCACCTCATTTTATTGCTTATATGTTTTGCTTTATATAGTTTAATATTACTTATTTGGCACATAAAATTTCATAACGATTATATCAACACTATGCATTCTATTTGTTATTTGTACAAAATAGACAAGATTTTCTCTCTTTAATGTTTTTTATTGCCTATAATTCAATTGTAATTGATTTAGGAATAATCATTGGTGGATTTTTATTCTTAATAGAATTTTGATCTCGAAAGGTATAATTTCTAAACTATATAAGTTATTAAACAATACAAGACTGGCTTCCTCGTTAATTTACTGAGATGATACAATTCTGATTTATTATAAATACTGTCAGGAAACAGAAAACAATGATACTTTGGTTTCTGAAAATAGGAGAAAAAATATTCTATTAAAGTATTTTAAAAGAGATATGATGAAAAGAGAAAATTCATTATTTAGGAATAAACAATAACAACAAGTATTACAAATAAAATTGAAATAGATAATTAAAAATCTAAAATACAGTTTTTCTTACACCAATGGCTAATGTCATACTTATGACTGAATCACTCGCTATAGGCTACTATGCATAGCTAATGTTTTTGTATTTTAGTAGAGATGAGGTTTCACCATACTGGCCAGGATGGTCTCGATCTCCTGACCTCATGATCCACCTGCCTTGGCCTCCCAAAGTGCTGGGATTACAGGCGTGAGCCACTGTGCCTGGCCTCTTTGACCATTTTTAATCAGGTTATTTGTTTTTTTGCTATTAAATTATGTGAGTTTCTATATATTTTGGACATTAACCCCTTATCAAATATATGTTTTGCAAATATTTTCTTCTGAAGAACAGACTGCCTTTTTATTTTGTTAATTTTTTATTTTGCTGTGAAGAAGCACTTTAGTTTGTAGTGGTGATTTATTTTTCACCTTAGTTATTTTAATTTTTAGTTCAATAATTTTCATTGTTCATTTTTTTCACTCATGATATTCTCTAACTTTTCAATTGAGACATTTCCTTATTTCTTTAAATATAGTTTTTATTCATTGTTGCAACATTAATAATAGTTTCTTAAAATTCTTTTTCTACTAAATCTTACATCAGGCACACTCAGTCAAATCTATTGAACTCCTTTTTTCTATATATAGTTCATACTCTTCTGTTTTTTTGTTTTTGCATGACTACTCATTTTTGGTTGAAAGATAAATATTAAAGTCTGTGTATCTTAGTTATTTGGATACTCCTATGTTCTTCTGAGGATTAAAAAGAAATCTCACAGATAGTACTTGGCATGTTCGTGAACTGCAAGCTCTATGTCCCCTACAGTGAGAAGCAGCTGTTACTTCTGCTCAGTTTTGTGAGTTTCCAGCAGTTGTATTTTTAGCTTTGTTTCCTTTGGGCCTCCCCTTTACTTGTGTAGTTGTGCTGTCAGCCAGGGATTTGGACAGAGTTTACATTTAGATTTTGGGACTCACCCTCTCTGTGATTCCCTGCTTTTAAGGTTTTTCACATAAATTTCCAGCTTGCTCTGCCAGCTCCAATCTCTCTCTCTCTCTCTTTCTCTCTCTCTCTCTCTCTCCCTCTCTCTCTTTCTTTTTTTTTTTTTTTTTTTTTTTTTTTTTTTTTTTTTTTTTTTACTTAGAACAGTAAGATTTTAGCATTCTGCCACTTCAGCATGCACTTGGTCAAAAATGCAACAAATTTCACCCAGTGTAGTTCTAGCCTCTATGAATAGAAACTTCTTTGGTTTTTGCCCGTGTTTGTGCCTGGTCTCTGGTGTTTCCCATCAGCGTGTATAGTTTGTCAGTAAGGTGTTCAGGAAGGGTTTATACTTAGACGTAGTCTCAGCCTTTCTGCAATTTTCCTAACTCCAGGAATTATCTCCTAAATATTAGGCTGCTTTACCTGCCTTGAACTGTATTCTTTTACACCTCAAACCAGTAAGGTTGTAATCTTTCACTGCTAGAAAACCTTACAAATCACTGTCCTTAACATAGGAGTTTACTTCCCTCGTACATGTAAATAGTTAGAAGTAGTCTGCCAAGACTTATATGCAACCCCTTCATGTCATCAGGGACACAAGATACTATCTTTTTGTATTGTTATCAAGTTAAGCTTCTTGTCACCTTGTTCAAAATAGTTGCCACATCTCCAGTGGTCATGTTTGCTAAAAAACAAAAGAAGAGGTAAGTGTAGAAAGGAAGAGTGGAACACTTCCAGCAGTATCCTCTGACTTTATACAGCCACTCCCACCAAGAAAAACAAACAAGCAAACAAAAAATAAACAAAAGTACTGCTTCTACTAATTATCTCTCATCAGCTAGTTATTAGATATACAATGGTTACACCTAACCACAATGAAAGATGGGGAATGTAGTCCTTTTATTCAAGGTGCCTGTCTCTTTCCAGCTCAAAATCCATGTTCCATTTACCAAAGAGCGGTGAGATGTTGAGGTAAGAAACTAAACACTACAAAGCTTGTTTTTAATTGTGATGATGAAAGCCAGATTAGTAGGGGTTGGAAATGGATTAGATGTCAGAGAAAAATGACCATAGATCTACTAGTCAAGAAGTTTGTGTGGAAAGAGTCCACAATAAACTCAGGATATATAAGACATTAACAACTGGTAAAATTGACCTCATAATGTTTGCTAAGTGAATAAATGAGTGTAGGCACAGCTTGCATGTCTAAGCTAAAAGATCTTACTGGTAAGCTCTGTAATTAGCATGGTAGCCAGCATCAGTTTTCTTTCTCTTAACACATTTCAAAGAGTATTATATTCACTATGCATTCAAAGAGTGTGGGTATAGTAGACTGCGGTCTGGTGCTTAGCCATTGAGCTCTCTTGCCAGGGACTTCAATAATAAGCATTTCACTCAGCAAGGTCTCAACAGATGGCCTTAAGAATTCCTTGCCCTGCTAATGCATGGCAGAGGCTGCTGTATGTCAACAGCAGGAAAGACAGAAACTCTGAAAACATGATTCATCTTTCAGATAAGTTTTGCCACCAGGACACAATCCCAAAGGGTCAACAACTTTGGAGAGATGGGTCAACAAGGAAGTTTACTAAAATGATCAGAACCAACACTTCAATGCAAAATGTTTTGTCAAAGTAGGTTTCTCACTGAAGCAACATTAGTTGGAAATTTTCTCTTCTTCAGCAAAATGAATAACCTATTCCTCATTTTCTTGTCTTGGAAAGGTCAGTGATATTGAATTCATTACATGTTGCAATCAGAGTTCTGGTTACTGAGACCAATATTTTTGTAAAAGAAGAACCTGTAAGAACCACTTCCTGTCTTTAGAAACAAGGGGATTTTCAGATCTTTTCCTTTAGGACCATATCTAGAGACAGTGTATTGGAGATTTAGACCAACTCCTAACTAACTGCTCCTTTGTGAAAAATTTTGAATTTAACTATGTTTAGTTTGGAAATAAATGCAAAGATAGCTGGGCTACATTTATGCTCCAGCTCAACAGAATGCTTTAAATGTGCTTACCGTTAGTTAATAACATACAGTGAGCTCTTCAAAAGTTGAGAATCTGACCATAAATAGGTCTAGATTTGATTCCAACCCTAACACTTATTATCTATATGATTTTGATCAATCTTCAGTGTCCACATCTGTAAAATGGATGTCATATTATCAAACCCACAGGGCTGCTATGAGAATATAATTTTCTAGAGAGATGGAGGAAACTAGAACAAAGCTTGCATAAAATAAATGTCAATAAGTATAAGCAGTAAAATAAGATTATTATTAAAAGTAATAAAAACATCTGGAAATTACCTTATAGTTACATCATGCTATAACAATCATAATTTCGTACTTGCTTCATGTTTCATCATTTCAAATATGGTTAAATTATCTTATTTAAGGTCAGAGTGCTCATACAACTAGATAAACAATATATGTAAACATAGTTTTATGTGTAGTATATAGACTTACATGTATATACATTTTGTATATATGTAAATATATGTAAGTATATATATGAACTAGCTGCTTCAAGAACTTTCTTGATTTCCCGGCCAAGAGACCTGAAAGTTTTGTCACTGTGACCTTGTCAAAAAGGTTGAACAATACCAAGTCAGACAACCGAGAATACAAATTTTACCCAAAACCATGATGGCTAAGTTTATACCTATGTAAATTTTCCCCTCATGTTTGAGCTGACAAGACCAGGATTTCCCAGGCAGCAGAGTTCCACAGAGCTAAGAATGAGAACAGGGAATCCCTGCTTGATACAGTAAGAGATGTGTGAGCCAAAAATAGGAGGCAGTAGATAGAGAGGATTTTGTTCCCTGACTTCGTCTCATTGAGGTTGTATCTGAATGAGAAGAAACTGTTGAGGAACTGTACACTTGTCTTGAAGCTGCAGGCTGGAGCTGCAGGAGAATTGAGAAGGTGGATTGCATTGCTGTGGCCCATGGGAGAACAAGATGGCCTGGGGCTTGAATTCAGATATTTGAAAGTGGAAGTGGTAAGGAATATCAGGACTGAAGGAGGGAAACAGAACCCAACAAGCAAAGGCTGGAAGAGGGGTCCTGACCTTGACTTGACTAAAGAATACTTCAGTTCTGCTTAGCTGCAGCTGCCAGGTTCAACTTCCTGCATCAGCAGCAGACCTAGGCCAGTTGATCAGGATTCCTTTGGCAGTATACTCTCAGTGTTGAAAATCATCATTCATTTCTTGATGCTTAAGAGTAAGCATACTTGACATTCTTAAGACATTGTCATCTATCAGTCATGCTCCCTCCCAAATGCCTATCAGGCTGACCCCTTGTTTCCTGATCCATTGACTGCCAGGTTACACCATAGGTCCAAGTTCTGCAGCACAGCATTGAGGATTGGAGACATTGATACATAAAAGGAGAGTGTTTCCTGCTTCAGCTACCTCACAGGGTCTTTGGTCTTGACAGTTCCATAACCTGTGAACTGACATCAACCTTTACCCCTTTCATTTTTATTAGAATTCTTAGAATGGCACAGACCTTACCATCACTTTCATCATCTCTGCTCTTTATTTTTGATCCTTGTATTCCATGGCTGATCTCATTTAAGTGCCGACTTGCAGGCAATCCACCGGCATATCCTGTTGGCTCAACATTTAAAATTCTTCCCTAATCCAACTATGCCCCTCCTCTCTATTGCTACCACCTTGGTCCACCATCATCTTGCCTAGATAGGTGCAGATGTTTTCTAAATAACTTCTCTTTTCAACTTACTCAAGAATGCTGAAGTGATCCTGATAAAACATAAGTCATGTCTTCTGGCTCCTCTGCTCAAAACCCATTAATTGTTGTCAAAATACATGTCATTCAAAATAAGTAAAGCCCTTAATGACCTGAAAGCCTCCACTGTCCTCCCTTCCTCCCTTCCTTCCTTTTCTTCCTCCCATTCTCCCTTCTTCTGTTTCTCTCTTTCTTCCTCTGCCCTTCCCTCCTCCCCTCCTCTCTTGCTTCTATTCTTTCTCCAACCCTTCCTTTCTGTTTACCTTTCTTTCTTCTTCTGATATATTGTAATATTCTTTCTTTGTCTTAAACCATATTCCAAAAGGAGAAATTGTTCACAGACAAAGTTTCCATATTCTTTTTTTTTGAGACGGAGTTTTACTCTTGTTGCCCAGGCTGGAGTGCAGTGGCGCAATCTCAGCTCACTGCAACCTCCGCCTCCCAGGTTCAAGTGATTCTCCTGCCTCAGCCTCCCAAGTAGCTGGGATTACAGGCATGTGCCAGCACACCAGACTGATTTTTGTATTTTTGGTAGAGACAGGGTTTCTCCATGTTGGTTAGGCTGGTCTCAAACTTCTGACCTAGTGATATGCCTGCCTCAGCCTCCCACAGTGCTGGAATTATAGCCATGAGCCACCGCTCCCAGCTTTCCAAGTTCCTGTATTCTTATTCAATGTCTATCATTTTATCTTTTATCATTTTGATGTATTTGTTTTTTCTTCCACAGTTTTGGAGAACGTTTCAAGTATGCTCTTCATTTCACTGATTGTATTTCCACAAGGATTTGTTAAGATCATTTCTTTCCCTCAATACAGATTTTAAAATCTAGGGTAGAGATGAAGTCTAAAGCAGAGTGAAGATAAAAACAATCTATGTTACAGAGAAATAAGCTGCTAGGTTTTTTTAGTTTGACAACAGAACAGGAACGTGGTATCAAGCTACCTTCTATGTTTCTTTTTCTTCTTATTTTTTTTTCTTTAACCCAGACTGGTCTACTTTGTAAATATTATTCAATCTACCATTTTTCTAACACTATTATATCTTTTTAAATTATTTATTTACTACTTTTTAAGAGACAAGGTCCCACTCTGTCACCCAGACTGGAGCACAGTGGTGCAATCATAGCTCCCTGCAAACTCAAACTTAATCCTGGGCTCAAGAGATCTTGGTTCAGCTTTCTGAGTAGGTGGGACTATAGGTTCAGGCCACTGTACCCAACTAATTTATTTTTATTTTTTTTTCTCTTTTTTAAGAGAGGGATTCTCACTAGATTGCCAGACTGGTCTCAAACTCTTTGCTTTAACTTGTCTTCCTGCCTCAGCCTCTCTAGTCACTGGGATTACAGGAGCTACCATGCCTGGCCTTTTTTTTTTTTAAATTAGTTTTTTTGTCTTTAGGTTTTTTAGTCTTTGTTGCTGTTCTTTAAAATCATTTTTTCTTTTTGAATACCTTTTTAGGAAGCAAAAATGTATTCAATCTTCTAGCCAGATGCCATTTGAATTTAGATATCTGAGCATACGTATTTAAGAGAGGATGAATCAGATGTGGATTTTGAGAGAATGAGACGTAGTTGTAAGTAATTGGCTTCAAAGGCTTACATGAAGTTCAGTGAGAAGATACTTAGAGATCACCAGTGGAATGGGGCATAGCTATGCACTAGAGAACCACCCATGCCCCCTGCCTTTAATACATTCACTCTTTTCCTGTAGTGCTCTGTCCAAATTTATTTCTTCAGAGTAATTTCTTAAAACCAGAGTCCAGACTATAAGGCTGGTATAGATAGAAGCCACAGGAGGTGAAGGTTTTCAGAAGTATTTACTTGCCAGTGTCTAACACAGCCAACAATTAACTACCCATAAGAAAAAAAAAGTCATTATATGAAAAGACACATGCACACACATGTTTACAGGCAGCAGCACAATTTGCAATTACAAAGATATGGAACTAACTGAAGTACCCATTAACCAATGAGTGGTAAAGGAAATGTGGTGTATATACACCGTGAAATACTATTCAGCCACAAAAAGGAACTAAATAATGTCTTTTGCAACAACTTGGATGGAGCTGGAGGCCATTATTCTAAGTAACTCAGAAATGGAAAAACAAACACCATATGTTCTCACTTATAAGTGGAAGCTAAACTATGAAGACACAATGACATACAGTGACATAATAAACTTTGGGGACTCAGGCAGGTGTTGGGGTGCAGAGAGGTTGGGATGGGAGGAGGCTGAGGAATGAAAGACTATATTGCTCAGGTGATAAGTGCACTAAAATCTTATAATTCACCACTAAAGAACTCATCCATGTAACCAAAACCACCTGCATCCCCAAAACTATTGAAATAAAAATAAAGATAATAAAATAAAATGGTCACCATGATCAGTCAACCTACACCACAGGATGTGCCCAGGCTCCCTACACACGTGTGCACGTGCACACACACACACACACACACACACACACACCACATGGAGTCACAAGCCTACTAAGTCTGCTACTAGAGCTGGACAAAATGAAGTGTAAGCCCCTTGGGCCATTAGTTCCCTCAAAGCTGATTTGCAGTAGTCACCAATCTTTGTATTACTGTAATTGCTGGCTAAATGAACTATAATTGTATTAAGAAGTAACTCTGAAATACGTATGTACTTTCTGCTAATTCTCAGAATATGCAAGGAGAGGGGATTGATTCACTGTGCTTGGAAGAACCATTTAGAGATGTTCCCCCTGAGGTCTGTCATTTGGAGGCCTCCTTTGCATTTTGGAGAAAGTCAAGGCCAGATGCTTAAGAGTCAGAGACAGACATGCAGGAATTTCTAGGAATCTCAGCGGCTTCTCATGGTATGATTGTTTGCAGCAGTGATCTACCGATGTCAAAGGAGCCAAAGATCAAGCCAAACTCCTCTTTAGTCTTGGACACAAGAGAAGAGATTCAGTTTAAAGTTCATGTTCTGATAGCCTACTTTGCTAAGACTTGTGCAGGAGATTTTCAAATATTCCTTTCAAATACCTCTGCAGTATTACTATGCTTGTTTTAAAATGAGAAAACAAAGGATGGAAGATGATTAACAGCTTGTCAGTGCTTGTTTGCTGGTAATAGAAAATGGAGACTCATATCTTGGTCTGCTGAGTTCAAGTCCATAGCTACTAGAGAGATATATTGCCTCCCTTCCAGCAAGATTGGTCATGTATCTGTTTCGGTGAATGAATGTTCTGTGATACTTTGAGGAAGGCTGATTAAATGTGAACTCTTTTACAAGTGGTTCCTGATGTCCACAAAGTACACGTGATAGCTGGAATGCTGGCAGCCATCTTAAACATATAAGGCATTAAAAATACCTTCAGATGTGGTGAAGGCTAGAGAAGAGTGGTGTAGGTTTATGTTAGGGTGAGTGTATGCTGAAAAATGAAGAATTTCTTATAAAGAGTTCTGTGTAGTATGTTTGTCTGCTATTTTGAATAATTAAATATACCAGATAATCCACAGTTTTCATCTTCAGGGCCACCTGCTTCTTTGATAAAGTCTAAAATTGAAGTTTTGGAATTCCTGACTTCTCATTATGGCTGGCTATTGGGCATCCTTAACCTCTCCTCCCTTTAATTGGTGTAATGATACCAATGTCCTTACTTAAAAAGCCAAAAGGGATAAAGTGGGCTAGACTATTCTGGGGAAAAAAAATAAACCTCAATGTATGAGTCACAGTGAGTAATAACACAATAAGGTTAACCCAGTTCCTGTCTTCAAGGAACTAGAAATCTAGTGGGTGGGACACAGAATCAATCAACAAAAAAGAAATTAAAACTCTGACTTAAATATGTTTTTATATGATATGGCAGAGACTGCTAGCTACCACACAACCTCTATGCACCTTTTCTTCCTTAAAAACAAAAATCACAATTTTATGTGGAACAATAATATGCCCAGCTAAAATATTCCATCTCCCAGCCTCCCTTCCAGCAAGATTGGTCATGTATCTGTTTCGGTGAATGAATGTTCTGGGATACTTTGAGGAAGGCTGATCAAATAAAGTGAACTCTTCTACGAGTGGTTCCTGCTGTCCACAAAGTAGATGTGATAGCTGGAATGCCAGCAACCATCTTAAACTGTGAGGCGACCTCAAAGATAGAAACCGCTTGCAAACACCTAGAACTTGTAGGTACTTGAAGAAGTTCTGTTTATACCCTCACTTACCTCTAAGTTTATCTGAGGTTGCAGTGAATCACTCCTTGCATAATTCAATGGCTTGAATGTTTCTGCTTTTCTACCTGAGTAGGGCCACAGGGGCTTGCCCTACTCAGACCAGAGGAGTCCATGGAAGAGGGGATTTGATGCCCCTAGGGGCAACTCCCAACCAATTAGGAGCCAAAGTCACTATATAAATCCCTAGGTTCTACCCCTCCCTCGGTGGAACAATTCTAGATACATTCTACAGATCCCTCTAGAAGATCTCCGTTTGATCACTGGCTCATTCACGTATCCTCAAGTGACTCCTGGCATTTCTGCCTCACTGTTCTGACCCCCTTCCTTGTTCTTCCTAGGGATACCTCTCAAACAAACTACCACTACTTAATCTCTGGTGTTGAGGTTGGCTTTGGGAGGAATCCACAGCATGACAATATAGATTAAGTACTGGCTTTGGTTGAACAAATGATTTCCTCTTTGCCAGATCCATTTACCTTGCTTTGACCTTCCTCCTCCTCATTCTTTCTATAGTTTGTGCCAGCATTGATCTTTTCTTTTAGACTTAAATTCTTGTTTCCTTTGACTTCTACTGTCACCTGTGTGCTCATGCCTCCTTTAGTTATTTTAGTCCAGGAGTCCTCAACCCCCAGGCTGTGGACTGGTACTGGTCCATGGCCTGTTAGAACCAGACTGTACAGCAGGAGGTGAGCTGCCAGCAAGCATTACTGCCTGAGCTCCTCCTCCTGTCAGATCAGCAGTGGCATTAGATTCTCTTAGGAGTGGAAGCCCTACTGTAACTGCACATGTGAGGGATGTAGATTGCATGCTCCTTATGAGAATCTAATTGAAGTGTAACAGTTTTACCTGAAAAGCATGCCCCCACTCTGTGGAAAAATTGCCTTCCATGAAACTGGTCCCGGGTTCAAAAAGGTTGGGGACTGTTGTTTTAGATCACTGCCATGTCAGTCACTCTAACTGATGTTCCACCTTTGAGGTCTCTTCGTTCTATTCCAATATGTATACACGCAAATGTTTTGACATTGGCCGAACCAATAAACACCTTGATTCTCTTTCCATAGCTCCAATCTACCTTTCCAGATTACTTTTCCACATCCTCTACAGTATCTGAAGTGCTAAATAATTTTTTTTTGCATTTTCTTGAACAATGCCTATCCTTTCCTTCCTATGAGCCTATACCCCTTCTATATCTTGTTGCTAGCCCCTTCCTTTCAATATCGATTTATACCTACCCAAATCCTACCTGCTCTGAATGGTCTGCATCATCTATTTCTTCCCCAAGGATACTTTCATATTCTCCATCAAAAAGTGGCATGTGTTCCTTAGCATCATACTATTCTTTGTACCTTCTTATCATTTAAAAAAATATTATTTTGACCCTGAGTGAATAATTGATAAATATTTGTTGAAAAAGATTACAATTATTTTTAATAAGACTTGCGTCTTATTTTACCATTTTCTAGAGGAGATAGCTTTGCCCGTAGAGTTTCTACTATTTGAATTTCAAAATCACATACAGGCAAATCATATTTCATCATATGAAAAGGTAGTTTGAAATATCTGCATGTCGAATCCTTTTCCTTAATTTTTTTCAGGGTGAAACCTACTTTCATGTAGATACACATGGAAAATGCTTCCTATGAGCCTCTATTTTTATTTTGATTCCCCTCACAACCAACTAACTACTAATGATCATTCTGTCTCATTCATGAAATAAAATGTAGAGTGAAACTGACAGATCATAGAAAACAAATTTTGTGTCTAACGAGTGGCAAAACATCTGAGTTACAAAAAATGTAGTTAAATGTTCCAAATCTTTAGATATCTTTAAAGTAAGTGTACTCATGTCACTCCCTTGTGTACCATGTATTTCAGAGTTTCTTAAGAATTATAACTATTGTGCTCAGGGATATGTGGAAAAAAAGTATTAGCAATTACAGAAATCAATTTTCTTTCAATCTGACCTTCCTTTGCAAATGTAGCATATAGGTTCCGATTAAAATCTATTTAATTTCCTTGTTCTGGATATGACTCTTTGTGTGAAATATTGTGGATTATTTTCTGATGCATGCTTCTGGTAAAATTAAATACTGGTCACTGGTTCTCCAGGGAGTGCAGAACAGTCTCTCTTCTGACATAGTGCTTTCTTTCCCCTTCTCCTGAAGGAGCTGCAGTTCAGGATAGTTATGTTCAGTGAAAGAAGCTTCTATTGTTTGAAAGGGATATGAGGAGAAAGTAAAACATGAGGGTAATATAGCCAGGAGGCAATCAAAGAATACTGACATTTTGGATGGGCACAAGCCAAAAATAGGGGTGGGGCTCAGCAGTTAAAGACAAGAATCCAATGAACTTGAACTAATTCTTCTTGCTTAATAGATCTGGATTCTATGTTGAGGGGTTGCTTTCAAGAGAAACCTGTAAGGCACAGTGGAGCAGAATAGAAAAGAAAGAGTTCAGAAGGAAGTTCACCTTTCTCTGATGCCACAGAGAGATCCGGAGGATGAATTCCACTCAGAGAGCTCTCCCCATCACTTTTCCACTCCCAGGGAAAGGGGGTTACACTCTTGTACACCTGCATCAGTTACTGGCAATGGGCCGCCTCTATGAAAAGGAATAAAAGTTTCCAGGTATATGCACAAGGCAGGCCCTATCAGCCATGGAAAGTCCCCTAGAAGAGAAGTGTGAGCCATGAGCAGCCAACACCTCCATTATAACCAAGTTAAGGGTACCAGTCTAGTAAAGAGAAACAAGGCAGATGATCAGCATTACCTGTCACAGTAATGAATGGCTGAAATAAACTGGGCTGAGTGAGTTCATGCTGGGTTTGCTACTGAAACTTATTAGTAATTAGAGCTACAAATATCCGAGCGCATCAATAATAACTAACAAAATTGCTTGCTTCATAAGAGAGTATCCCACCATTTAGGGAGTTCACATAGAAGACATCTGTATGCACATTGGGAGGATGCTAAGAAAGTAAGTTATGTCATTGCTCTGCCAGCAAAGGTTACTTTTCATACACAGGTGAAGCTTTTGATCTTCCTAAGGATGTGTGCTTAAACCACTGACAGTTGAATTCTGAAAGCTGATCAATGGCCAGGCACCAGTTCATGTTGTGGTCAACAAACACTGTGTCAGGGCCATCTGACTTCTGTTACTGTGCCTTGTCCCCTGTGATTGATTCTGGAGATTCTTGCCAGCCTATCACAAAGACACCCGAAACTACATCAGGAGTGGTAATCTCCAGTGTCTGGGAAGTAATCGTTTTATCACAGTTCTGTCTTTGGGAAATGATGGTTTAAACTTACTTACCAGCTATACCCACATGAGTCACAAGCTGAACTTGTCAGAAATACATTGAGGGTATAGATATATACTCTGCATATACATAGATGTTGCCTTTTGCTGAGCTGAAAGAAATATCCATGGTCGGGAAGGGCTACTAAAGCCAGTTATGTGCTGTGGCAGCATATTTCTCAAATGCTCAACCAAAAATCAATTTATCAATCATTAATAAAGCCAGAAATCCAAAATTTGCAGTTTATAGAATGCCAGAGGTGACAAGAGTTCAGGGATTACCCACTACAACCTTCTCATTTTGCAGATAAGGGCATTGCCATTACTAGCCCTATGTCTAGCTGTATGACTAGCATGACTGTGTAAGTCTATTACTAGCTGTATGACTTTTGGTAAATTACTTCTTCAACTCTCCATGCCTCAGTTTCCTCTTGTGTAAATGGAGTACTTAGCTCACTGAGTTGAAATGTGAATTAAATGTGTAAAACTCACAGATTCCTTAGGACAGTGTCTGACACAAAGGCCATTTGTGTTAATTAAATATAAATAAACAAGAGTCAGTCAGTTAATTGGCTTATGTTATTAGAGGTTTATTAAGAGTTTTATTGAATTAATATAAAATATGAATAGACATCAATATTCTATAATAATTTAATTATAAACAATTAATAGAAATGAGCTAACATACAAACATGTCAGGATATTTTTATATTCAGGCCCATCAAAGTTAGCCATCATTTAAAGCCCTAGCTTTAGGTTCACACAGGGGAGAATTTTATTTCTTGTTTGTGCTACTCACTGTGTAATCTTGGGCAAGAGGTTTGATTTCTCTAAGAAGATTCAATTTTCTCAAATGTAAAATAGAAATAATAATAAAAACAAATAGTTACCCGTGGGATTGCTTAATGATCAAATGTGAGAGCATATTTTGTTTGTTTGGCATACAGAACAAGTTTAATCAGTGGTACCTATTATTATTACTATTATAATAATTTATAGTATCTTTCAAAGAATTTCTTTTACTCATCTGTGAGCAAGAACTATATATACTTAGATGTTTGTTGTTTAGGATAGTAAAATAAGATACAGATAGCAAGCACAGAACCTTTGGCTATATAAATCACTGCTCAGTGGCTTATTTGTTCTGAATGCCTTATTCTATAAGTAAGCAAGGATGGAGTCGACAGAGACATCGTCCTTAAAGCTCAGAGACAGGCAGTAGCTGTAACCATACTTAGAACAAACTATAAGGACATCTGTAGTCCTCTTTCCATGCTGGGATGGCTATGAACTGGTCTGTCAGCATTGTGCGTATTCATATTTGAATAAATTTGAATTCATACCATAAGCATTTAAATCTCTTTCAATGAGAGGAAGAATACAGAGGCTGCCCACCCCCAATATATATATATTTAGATGGGAAAGAGACCACTTTGGGCCTTCTCAAACTTAGCTCTGGCCTGAAGGGAGTGAGTGAAAAATAAAAAATAATCTGTATCCCCAGGAAAGACAATCTACACATACCACATTCAATGAGCAGAATGTTGATCAAAGGGTGATGCCCATGCTGATGGTGGCATATGAAATTATTTTAAGTAGGACACGGATAAATGTCACAGTGAGAACTACATTGGCCTCTAGTAACAACCTGATTTAGAAGTTGCTTAAACAAGTTGGGAATTCATTTTTTTCTTGCACAATAATCAAAGACCCTATTCTATCTATATTTCTGTTTGGCCATCTTTTTAAAACAATTTTAACTAATTAATTGACAAAAAAGTATATCTGTATATATATATACACATGTATATACATATATACACATATATATGTGTATACACATATATATACACATATATATACACATATATATACACACATATATGTGTATACACATATATACACATATATGTGTATACACATATATACACATATATGTGTATACACATATACACATATATGTGTATACACATATATACACATATATATGTGTATACACATATATACACATATATATGTGTATACACATATATATACACACATGTATATATATACATATATATACGTATATATATATACATGTGTGTATATATATATGTGTGTGTGTGTATATATATTTATCATGTACAGCATGGTGGATTGAAATATTTTAATACAGTGTGGAATGCCTAAATTGAGCTAACAAACATATAAAATATCTCACATATTTATCATTTTTTGTGGTGAAGAACACTCAACACCTGCTCTCTTGACAATCGTCAAGAATACAGCATGTTATTAACTGTGGTTGCCATGTTGTACAGTAGATCTCTTGAACTTATTCCTCTGATCTGTAACTTTCAACCTTATGCTTGTTGCCTCATTGACCCAAAATTGCCACTGTACCCTTAACACTGTGACCACTTTCAGGGCAGGAAAAAAGAGGACAGGTAAAGGTATATGTCAGTTGCCTCATTCTCCTTTTATGGTTTTCCCAGAATCCCTTCTGAGCATCTTCTCCATGACCATCCTAACTGCAAAGGAGGTTGGAAAATGTAGTTTATGTCCGTTCATGTTGCCACTCTGGAGAAAAGCAAAGCAAAATGAAACAAGGCAAAACATGATTCTGTTAATGTATTAGGTTAGAAAATGTATTGTGTAGGCAAACAGCAATTAATAATTATGTGTTTATTTAAATATACTTTTAATCTTATCTTTCATTAATGGTAGCAAGATTACATTTCTTTTATGAACAAATAAATTTTAAAAAAATATGAATTGATTTCAAGAAAAAATTAATTACTTGAAATTGCAGGCAGAAAGTGCACATTTATGGAGATGGTCTATGAATGACTGGGATGAGTGAATAAATCCCATCGGTAAACAACAACTATGGTGGGCTTCTAAAAAATGCAAGAACCAAAAAGACTTTCAAATATGTGCTCTGGTGCCTAGGACAAGTGGCAATACATCCATGAAACCAATCACTTTTGCATTGGACTGGGGAGAACAGCAAAATGTTTGAGGGCACAGGCTTTACAAACAAACAATGGGCTAAAACAAAAGCCTCTATAAACTGGATTTCTGAGTCTAAAAAATATGTCTTTGAGTACATTATGCATTATGACTGAAGGCCAGTCTCTGGTAAATGTCAATGCTTGCCCAATAATTTCCCCTTTCATTGGGTAGCTATGGAGGCTGCTAAATCTCGATAAGAGGTAATGGAGAGGTTCTCCTCATTAGCTCGGCCTGGAGAGGCATCATCCAGTCACCTGAAGTGTCAATAAACACTGGCCTTTAATGGTGTTGGCTTAGTGATAACAATGCTGCACATTTCTGTTTGTCATTATGAGATTTAACACTGGCTGATTCCCTCTGGGTATGGACTCATTATCAGGCAGGGGAATAGAGCAATTGGTGTCTCTTAGAATCAATCATTGGCCCCTCTAGTCTATCGCTTCAACAATGAATTTGTAAAAGCAAGACAAAGATGTGTTTCTTATATTCACAGAAATAAACTGTAAGACACTTAAAATGTTGTGGTCTGAATTAAATCGGAGTGGAGAATAAAATGTAAACTAGACATGAACCACTGAAGGTATGGTCTCAAGGAAACAGCACGAACCTAATTAAGAGGATACAATGACGATATTAAGTCAAAACTGCATCTATAGCATGCAGAAGGAAAGAAAATAATAAGATGATTGCCTCACCACATGCTGACTAGAAATGAAATATGTGTTGCCTAATAGGAATGAACAGCATTATTTGAATTGTTTTGGGAAGAAAAGAACTCTAACTTTAGCAGTTTTAACACAGTCCTGACCAGAGTTCTAGATCTCCTTTAACTTAAAAAAAAAAACAAAACTGCTTCATTGAGGTATAATTTATATACCATAAAAATCACTGATTTTGTGTTCAGTGATTGATTTAAATAAATGTATACATTTGTACAACCATCACCCAATCCAATTTTTAGAACATTTTTATCATTTAAAAACTCCACGTGTGCCTGTTTGTCGTCAATCCCCATTCTAATCCCCAGTCTCCAACAATCACTAATCTGTTTTTTTCTACATATAGATTTATCTTTTCTAGAAATTCCTTATAAATGCAACCATACACTATACAATTTTTATATCTGGCTTCTTTCACATAAGGTTCACTCATAATGTGGTATGCATCAATAATCTGTTCTTTTTTATTGCTGAGTAGTATTCTATGGATCATACTTCTGTTGACTAGTTGATGGACATTTGCATTTTTTCTGACATCTTGGCTGTTATGAATGATGTTGCGTTGAATGTTTGCTTACAAGTTTATATGTGAACATGTTTTCATATTTCTGGGGTATATACCTATAAATGGAATTACTGGTTTGTAAGATACGTATAATTTTAGCTTCTTAAGAAATTGTCAGTTTGTTTTCCAAAATGGCTGTATTGTATCTTACATCCTATCTCTTGGTTAGGATTCAGGGTTCTCGCTCTCTCCTCCAACATGACTGTATCATTTTGCATTTACACTATAAATCTGTAAGAGTTCTAGTTTCTCTGTGTCTTCACCAATGTTTGTTATTGTCAGTTTTTTGGATTATAGCTTTTTCTAATGGATATGGAGTGGTATTTTCCTAATGCCTAATAATGTTATGCAGGTTTCATGTGGCTATTAACCACGTGTATCTTTGTTTGGCAAAATGTTCATTTAAATGTTTTGCTCAAATTTGGGTTGATTGTTTTCTTCTTTTTGAGTTCTTTATGTGTTCTGGATACAAGTCCTTTAACACATACATGATAGATATACACTTTTTTTTTCACAATCTTTGACTTTCATTTTCATTTTGATACTGTCCTTAGAAGAACAAAATATTTTCATTTTGATGGAGTCCAATTTTATTACGTTTTTAATTTTAGGAATCATACTTTTTGATGTTATATCTAGGAAATTATTGCATAACCCAAATGCACAAAAATATTCTCCTATGATGTTTTAGTCACTATTTTTAAAAAATAAAATGGTAAAACAACAATTTTTCTGAGGCTTGGAGCCAATGGAGAAAGTGTAGAGTAATTGGCATCTGATCTTCAGGGGGTCAGGGTGAATTATTTTCTATCCATAAAGCTATGAATGTTTTTATAAAGAGTTTTATGAGGATGCTCAGAGGCATGCATTCCCAATGCTTGTAGAGACAGAGACGAGGGGAAGTCTTTCATGGTTCCTCATGGCATTTTCTTCTCATGGCAATTGCAGAGGAAAGAGAATAAAGGAGATGGTAGTCTGACCTAAGTGAAAACATTTTCCTGACCAAAGTAAATCTTGTGTAATGTGACTGTGAAATGATTAGCACTCCTGTAGATCATCCACAGGGAAATGGATGGTTGGAGGGTTGAATGATGATAATGAGACCATAACCAATAACACTCATTTATTTTTAAAATCATGTGTTTTAAAATATTCTATATGAATGAGATAGTTTACTATATGTTTATTGTTTGTCAAATACTGCACAAGGCTTTCAGAACATAATATCTTATTTAGTCCTATAACAACCCTCTGAATTAGAAGTTATACTCACTTTACAACGAAGCTTAAAATTCATGAAATTACAGTAACTAGCAGATTGTCTCGTATTTAAGACATAAGAGTTGAGATTTGAATACTGGCTGGTTTTATTTCTGAGCCTGTATAATCAACCACTCGCTCTATTACCTCCAGTATAAACCAAGGATCTCTCAGAGTCGCCCTCAAGGCTGATGACTCCAGGAAAAAAATCAGTCTTTCACATGCTAGTTTACACACTCACCTACACACACACACACACACACACACACACACACACACACATTATGAGAGTAAAGAGCGTGGATTAAGCTCTGTTCCCATCATAAATTAACTGTTAAAGAAGCAGGGCCCAGCAACCCACAGGCATGTGAGAACAACTGAACTTCTGGGTGCTCATCCTGGGTGAGACAATAAACAGGACCAAACCTGACCCTGACTTCAACCCATTTGCTGAATGTGTTATATATTGATCTTGGAGCTGAAACTAGACTCATGATAGGGGTGGGGCTCCTTTAATAAAATTCAGACACACGTGGATTCCATGTTTTAAGAAAAGATTGAGCAGATAATGACATTATTTCATTTTTCACTTCTTCCTATACCCACCCTTTTTCTGAATGACTTTGCAGTTCCTTTTACCAAAGTTCCTTAAAGTCAAAAACCCAATTACATCTCTTGCTTTGGGTTTGCCCATGTAACTTGCTTTAGCTGAGTGAAGGAAGTAGAACTCATGGATTTCTGCTTCCTCAAGTGCTCTTACGCACGTCTCCTTGCTTTGTTGAGCCTTTGCCATCAGCAAGGATCTGCCTAGACTAGCCTGCTAGTTTCAGGAGAAGGATGAGAGACACAGACCCAAGTCATTCCAGATATCTAAGAGTAGGCCAGCCTAGATATGCAGACAGTCAATATTCAGATGCATAAATCCAAGAACATCAGGTTTATTTAGCTGACCACTTCAGACACATGAACAGTGAACACTTATTGCGGTATGCCATTGCGTTTTGTGTTTGTTTGTTACACAGCATCATTGTTGCAATAATTTATGCAAGATGGAAGTGAGTGTTGCTTTAGTATTTTATCTCTGAGAGGTGCTTTAACTACTTTTCTCAAGGTATTAATATAAGATATCTGTTCCATAAAGAAGCTGCTAAATACTAAAGTGACATGACTTGTGGGAGCAGGTTCTTGTGCTGCAATTTACACAAATAATTAGCAGCTGCTTACTATCACGGAAAAAATCTCAGCTTATATAAACTGTGGGCCCAAGCCCTTTGGAGAAGTTGGACCTTATTCAGTCAATATTTTAAACTTTCCCTTTGCTACATCCTTGATGATGAATAGGATCTCCTGTCCTTTCTTCTATACTTAATGCTCTTATGTGTTCTATACTTCTGAAACTAAGTAAGAAACCTTCCACAATCATCTGATGATGATGGTGAGGTTAATGAAAATAACCACAACAATAGCAGCTAAAAGTTACTCTGAGGCCGGGCGTGGTGGCTCACACCTATAATGCCAGCACTTTGGGAGGCCGAGGTGGGTGGGTCAAGAGGTCAGGAGATCGGGACCATCCTGGCCAACATGGTGAAACCCCATCTCCACTAAAATACAAAAAACTAGCCAGGTGTAGTGGCATGTGCCTGTAGTCCCAGCTACTCAGGAGGCTGAGGCAGGGGAATCGCTTGAACCCGGGAAGCAGAGGTTGCAGAGAGCTGAGATCGTGCCACTGCACTCCAGCCTGGCAACACATCGAGACTTCACACACACACACACAATTACTCATTATGATTCAGTAATTTAAAGAATGGGTTTGGCATTATATTAGCCAGATTCCTGTCCTTCCTCTTCAGTTTACCATTTGTGTAACTTCTTTGGAAGTTATTTAGCCACTTAGACACTCAATTTGCTCATCTGTAAAACCTAGACACCTAATCTACTTCACAGGATGATTAGAAGTGTGATACACGCTCATGCAGGTGAGGTTCTAGGCACAGTGTTGGCACATGACCTCTGTTCCCTATATGATAGCTATTACCATCTTTATTTCACAAGTAAGGAAACTGAGATATAGAGGGGGTAAGTAACTTGCACATGTTCACAAGGCATGTAAGAAAGATTTGACCATCCCCATGAGGTACCTCCTACAAATGTGGGTTTCATCATACCTCCTTTCATCTGTTCAGACTGAGATGCCAGGCCTAATCAATCTGGCCTCATATGATCAAACCCATGCCTACACAGCTTCATAAACCTTCTGCTTGCTCATCTAATCCAGTGAGGGCCATTACTAAGTTCAACAAAGTCTTGTTTTGCTACTTGCACATTCGTCTCTAATATTCTCCACTTTCTCAGGGCATCCTACAAAAGGCAGGTTTCTGTGGCCACTGTGTGGTCTCTGGGAGGTCAGCCAGTTACAATGCTCAGCACTGGAATGAGGTGGTACCCTACAGCACTTTACCTCCTTCATTCTTGGTGAAGCCAGATGAGCTGCTCCTCTTAAAGAGGGCCCACAAGCTAATGCTTAGCTTGCCAAGTCAAGATGTGACAAAAGGCATAATCTGGAACCTGCTATGACCTCTGTGACCTCTAGAAAACCAGGTAAGCTGTATATACAAGGACCCACCACACCCAACTGTGAGCATTTCAGGTAAGAGTAGAAGAAGACTTACATAATTTCACGAAGAGGGTCCAAACAATGAATGTGGCAGAATTGAGAAGCCTTCGATTCAACCATGTGGTGCAGACCTGCTGCCCATATGAATTTATGAAGCAATCAGCTAATTAGGCTCTCACCCATCTGTTGTCACTATTCTAGAAGGAAGAAAAGACTTGGATAAGTTTCATTGCTATGTGCTTGGGTAGCACCAGCCCCAGGTTGCAGTTCCCAAAGCTGTTCCTGTGCTCAGAGGGAATGAGAAAGAATGGATCCAATATTATTACGAAGTCGCTTTCCTGCAATGAATATGGGCTCCAGATCGATTCATAGTTCATCTTTACAAGAACACCACTGAGGAAATTTGTATGACCTCTGTTTTATAGACTAATAAGCACAGATACAGAAAACCCACCAGACATAGGTAGCTCCTCCTATACCACCTGCATGTAATCCCATACTACCCTGTGATTTCTCCCCTTCAAAGCAATGCATTCCCTTATGAATACATTTAATGGCTATCTCCCCAATTAGTAGGGAGTTCCTTGAGGGCAGGTTTCTGTTGGCATCTCTGCTACTAATTTCCAGAGTCTAGCCTAAGACCTGGTGTAAATTAGGAACTCAAGCAATGACTACTGCCTAAATAAATGAATGAATGATAAATAATTCTCTCAAAGTTACATACCTAACACGGCAAACCTGAAATTTGAATTCTGAAACATCTAACTGTAAAATATAACAGCTTTAGATGAATTATTGAATCAAGTCCCATACCCTTTCCACTTTCTTTAGATAGATCTGGACCCTGAGCAGAAGCCCTTCTCATGTGGACATTCACAGGACCTCGTATAAGCCACATACTTATTCAAGTATGTATTCATTCATTCATTCCTTTGGTCAACAAATAGAATGCCTAATAAAAAGCATAGGTTTAAATCTGGAGATGTAAGAGCTAACAAAGTAGATAAGGCCCCTGAATTTGTGGGTCTTGCATTCTAGTGGAAAGCAACAACAAAACAAACAAACAGGTAAATTAACAATAAACCAATATCAGATAGGAATAAATGCTCTGCAGAGAATTAACTTCATAGGAAGCTACTTTCTTACTCAGAGAAATTGATAAAATAACTTTCTCTGTTGACCATCCCCTTTTTATTTGCATCTTATTTGGGTTATCCTTTCAAAACATATAAGAACGCTCCTAAAGCCCTTATTCCAATGTTTGAGTCCTAGACATGCTTGCCATCTTCATCAGAAGTTGCACCATGCTTTCCTTAATTTAATGTGGAGGAAAACTGCAGCAATACGAGTGGTCCCTAGAAGTTTGCTTTTCTTCTAAAGAGTAGAAGGTTAGTTGCTTTAACCAGAACCTACTTGATAGATAAGGTATTTGAAATTAAATGTTTTATTTTCTTATATATTTAAATATATTCTTGTCTAATTTTATAACATTTATATTTAAGACTGATACAATCAAACACTCCAGATATAGAAAGTATTTTAGAAGTAATATTTACTTTAATTTTTTTCCCACCATAGGCATACTTTAGAAATCATCCTTGACAAATTGTTGAACAAGATCTACTGAAATTTATGGCCTGGGTGACTTAGAGGTTGAGAGTGTCACTAACAGGCAAGAAGACACAGGAAAATGATCAGATTTAGGCCATAAAGGAAACACAGGGAGGGCATGGTAAGATTTGTTTCAGGGCAGAGTTTCTCAGCCTCAGAACTGCTGGCCAGATAATTCTTTGTTGTCAGAAGCTGTTCTTTGCTTTTATGATGGTTAGCAACATCACTGGCCTCTACTCACTAGATGCCAGGAGCATCTCCAACCCCAGTTGTGATAACCAAAAAATGTCTCCAGACTTGTCAAATGTCCCTGGGGAACAAAACCACCTCCAGTTGAAAATGTCTGGCAAAGAGTCGGCAGTGTTAGAATGGGGCAGTAAAATAAGTTAGGCTGTAAAGATCAGGAGATGGTCACCTGAAAATAATAGTTGAAGTCAGGAAATGATGAAACACTAAGGGAGAACTTGCAAATACAGAAGACAGAAGTCCAAGGGCAGTTTGCAGAACATTACTTACATTGGGAAGATGAGTAGAAAAGGCAAAGAAGGGAAAGGAGGGAGTGGTGCTGGGCTGAAAAGTCAGAGGAGAGGAGAGTTCAAGGTCAAAAAAGTCAAGAGGGAAGAGAGTTTCAATTATATTAGTATGTATGCTCCAACCATTTTAAAATACTGGAGCAAACTTCACTAGATATGTTATTTTTGTTTTATAATCAGATGGAAAAAAATGTGTGGCTAAATATCATTTCAGTAAATGACAGTTGGTATATGGGTCCTGAAACAATAGGACTCCCAGGGTCACAAATATAGAAATCTAACTCTGGACTGTTAACTAAAAAAGCATAACTTACCTTGAGCAGACCAATGGCAAATAAAAAAAATTTAGGCCTCAGAAAGGACCAGAACGGTGAGTCACTCTGTTTTCTTTCTCTGCTTATCTATATTCCTCTTGTTTTTACATTGATTTCATTCTTCTTTCACATTCCAGATAGATTTTCTGTGTTTCTAAGTTCATAGGGCAGAAAAACGGCTGCTACCATTGGGACATTATATTTTCTTCATTCAACAAAGCATTAGGCAGATCTATACCTTCTTAACCATGATTCTAGATTCTCAGGGAAAGATTCTAATTGGCTTATCTCTGGTGAGGTGCCCATCCATGAACCAGTGAACCATGGCCATGAATTCATAAGAAAACACTTATGGTAATTTTGCCAATGGGAGGTTACTGATGGGCATAGGAGGAAAAAAAAATAGGAAATTCCAAAAGAAGGACTGAAGCTATCTTCAGAGTTGTTATGAAGAGCTGGAAAGAAGGAGAAAGTCATTGAAAGGTCTGATGTATGGAATAGGAGTGTGATATCCTGAAAGCTGAGTTTAGAGAATTTGAGATAAGAAGTTGTCCATGGTATCAATAGAGAAGAAAAAGGTGCTGAAGGGAGGATAGAAAACCCAGGAGGGGATGATGAGGGCCTATGTGTGGTGAGCAACAGTAGGAATGGAGAAGAATGGATGTTGACCAGGGACAAGTCCCAAAGGGCTTGATGACTGACTGTCAGATGTGAACAGGAGCAAGAATTCAAAGAAGCCTTCAAGGCATCTAAACTGAGTGATTTGTAGGAAGATGATTATTTGAACTTAGTAATGAGATAGAGGAACTAGAAAATGAATCAATTTGGAGAGTAAAGGCATAGAGATGTAAATGACTTATATTTTTAACAAGTGAAAATTCCAAATAAGAAAAATGACCCCACTCAAACACAGATAGTAGTTACAACTTCTTCTATTAACTGGAACTTTGCAGTTGCTTGAGAAGGACTTTGCATATGTCATCTTCATGTTAGCAATGAGGTCAGTGAGACTCAGAGAGGTGAAGTTACTTGAACAAATACAGAAAGCCAGTAAAGGGTAGATGAAAGAAATGAAGCCAGCTAATCAGACTTTAAGGCGCTACATCTCTCCTTGAAAACACAACCACCCTCACAGAAAACAAAATTGCAGACTTTCCCGCACATTAATCCTTAAAGTAGGTCCCTTGGGGAGGAAATTTCAGCTGGGTAGGAAAAGATACTCTCTGTTTTAATGCTACTAAGTTCATAGCAGGAGGGTCAGGCAGCTTGCCACCCTGAGGGCTTCAGGATGGGCAACCACAAGGCCATGATAAATGTGCTTATTTATCTTAATTGCCAATTTACTCAAAGGCAACAGCCATCTAAGGACATGAAGATCTGGCCAAGGATATGGTCACGTGGAAAGGAAGGGGTAGGAAGATGGCCACAGGAATGCCAGCTCTTTTGCCTAAGGCTCATAAATCTGTCTGCATGGTGACTCTGCTGGCCTGGAGATCAGAGGTCTCTGGCCCAGGGCACTGTCTCCAGGTCCTGTCCAGACATCCCTGAGCTCTCTTTAAGGACAGATTTTAGAAGCTAACCGCCAGGGCTTGGCTTGGCTCCAGGGTATGTCACAAGACCTGAGTGGGGAAGCACTGGAGCAGCCACACAGCCCCTCACCCGGTGAGAGACAAGAGTCTAATAGCAGGTTATGTTTCTTGTGATTTGGCTTGAGTGGATATTCAACCCTGAAAGTCCTCCAGGACTAAAAAGCAAGCCAGGCAGACCAAAACTGGATGGTCAACGTGAGCTAGCCTCTTTGTTAGAAAATAGGAAGCACAGTTTTCAGTCAAAGGATTACGTTCCCCTGGGCTGTCCTGTTTCTGTGGAAGAAGCGTTCTGTCCTTTCAGTTAGATAGAAGAAACAAATAGAAGCACCTCTAATCTTCTGGTGCTTCAGCATCTCTGTCTCTGTGGATCACATGTACATTTATGCACGTCCCCAGCACGCCTAGTGCTGGCTTCACCAGTTCTCTCCATACTGAACCTAGAAGATGTTACTTTTTATCTATCATCAATTTATTTTTGCTGGCTGTAAAACACACATGTCATAAAGGGCACAAATCTTAAGTATGGATTGATAAACTTTTTTGCGGGCATATATCGTAGTACCCACTCAGGTCAAGATATAGAACATTTCACCAACTTACAATGTTTTATCGTACACTTCCATAATCAATACCCTCCCCCTATCCAAAGGGAACTGCTATTTTAATTTCTGTCATTATAAATAATGTTTACATATTCTAGAACTTCATATAAGTGAGATAAGACATTTTTTTATTTTGGCTTATTTCATGCAGTATCATGTCTATGTGATTCATGATATTGTGGCAGGTATCAGTGAGCTGCTCATTCTTACTGCTATATAGGAATTCATTAGATAAATATATAATGATACATTTATCTGTTCCCCATTTTATGAACACTTGAGTCATTTCCAGTTTTAGGGAGTTATGACTATGGCTCCTATACATATTCTTGTATAGATCTTGTGGAAGACATGTACTCTTATTTCTCTTAGGTAATTACCTAGGTTTGAAATTTGTGGGGTATAAGACTTAGGAGTAGGTTTAAGTTTATTAAATATTTAGACATTACCAAACAGTCCTCCAAATGGGTTAAACCAATGTATACCCCATTAGCAACTGATGAGACTCAGAATTACTTCATATCTTCACCAATACTTGATGTTAGCTTTTTAAAATTTTAGTTACTCCGTAAGACATTTTTCAAAGCTAGAAGGGATCTCATGTTACCAGCCTCTTTCTTCTTTCTTGACAGATCCCTTTTATTTTTCTCTAGTTATTTTTTTCTTCCTTGGTGGCAATTAAATTTTTTAATTCAACCACAGTATTATATGAATAGAAAAGGTGTTACTTTGTTAATGTAATGTTTGACAAATTAAGAAATAAATCACTAATTGAATGGATCCAGACTTAGCAGAAAATAAAACCTGCCAATATGCTATTGAGTTATACTGAGGGTTCATCATATGGGACAAATCTTGGCCTTTGGGTCTAATGAATATTCTATTAGATCAACCCTTGAAAAGTAAGATCATTTTACATTACATTAGAGACATGGGCAAGAGTTAAAGTTTAAATGCTAGCAACTATGGTAAAGGCTCTGAACAAATTATCTTATTTAATCCTGTCAATAACACTGTGAGTTTGGAATTCTTTTCCTCAACTTACACAGGAGGCTTAGAGTTTACGTTTCCTACAAAGAACCCTCAGGTAGTGTGAAAACAGAGCTGCAATGTCAACTTTTTCACAGTGTAAATGTAAAATTATTCATCTGAAAAAAGAGAGAGACAGAGAAAAAGAACTTTTACTGTTATATTACTCATGGAGATGCAGTCACTATTAATCAACTATGAACATGTGATTAAGTACGTTGGCTAGTTATATATTAAATCAGCTGCATGAGGCTTTAGATCATTTCAGGGCAGTTGTAACTATTGCCATTAAGTTGATTTGCATTGTAAGTTAAGAAGTTATCATTTCAATTTTGTTAAAAAGGCTATCATAACACTGTGGATTGATTTCAGATCATTAAACTGTACATAGTTATTTCAGTTATTCATTACTATGTAACAAATCACCTTAAAATTTAGTGGCTTAAAAGAACAACAACCTTATTTGCTTATGATTCTATCATCTGGACTGGGCTCAGCTGGGCGGCTTGTCTCTGCTCCATGTGGCATTAGCTGGATTGACTCTTGTGTTTGCAGTCAGTTGGCAGCTCTACTAGGCCTAGATGATGCAAGATGGCCTCATTCACAAGTCTGGCACCTCAGTTGGGGTGACCGGAACAGCTAGGGTCTGGCTGTGTTTCTTTTTCCCCTTCAGGGTTTCCCTACTCACATGGCCTCTCATGCTTAAAGACTTTATGTCAGATTTTCTCATAAGGCATCTCACTTCCATTATACTCCCAATACAATGTATTCAAATTTTCATGAGCAGCACACTTAAAATTATTATGGGACTCTAAATTATTGTTTAGGATGATGATCACATCTTTTGCAACCTAACTGGTAATAGGTCTTCCAGCAAAGAAAGAATTCATCTTCAGCTGCTAACCATGAAAATGGGTGTATATAGAGCATAACGACTGCATCTCCTCCATCTTTCCTGTAATGATCCCATCTTCATATGCACCATATGCAAGGGAATGATTGCACGTCTTTCTGCAATGTAATTATAACAAGTTTATCAGCAATGCAATAATCCTAATCTCCACCTGAAATGCAATTGTTATCATCATTATGGGCAATATAAGGAGCATATCTCTACCATAAATGTAGTTAACACATTGTCTTTTGCACACTAGAGATTACATTTCTTCAGGAAATGCAATAACAGTTCTATCTGTAGTGCAATTATCCCATCTATTTGTGCAAGTTAATTATCACTTTTCCACTTGCCAAGCCATAATGATAGGTATTCCTATAGGCCAATGATTGCATCTCTGCCCTCAGGGTAATGATCACATATGCAATGTGAGATAACAAAATTGTCTTCAGGGCAATGATCAGATTCTTTTGCATTGGGTAATGATAACATATCCACTTTAACCTAAAGATAGTAGGCATGTTGTCAATGCTGTGATGCCAACTTCCCCTGCAGTGACTATGGGTGACAGACATTAATGCAGCATGTATTCACATCTACCTGGATGTGTAAGAATTTTGTGGGAAGTCAAAGTCCTACTTATAGGTAGCATAGTGACAGGAACAAAAGTGCTAGGAACAAAGAAATATGAGTTTAAATAGATGCCACCACATAGTCCATGTGACTTGGAGCATATGGCTTAGCTTCTCTGAACCAGGTTGCAAAACCGAGAATGATAACAGCTTTTTCTGTAAAAATATTAGCATGAACAATACATTTCTCAACATAGAGCCCTTAAGTCAAGTTTATTAATTTTCTTCTCCTTCCCATTGATCTCTGGACCCTATCCTTGTCCAGATTCCCCCAGGATCTGAATCCATTAGCACCTCTCCCTACTCCAGCTTCAACTAAAATTTGTGCATTCTTATTCCTAGGCTCTTCTTCTTACCCTCCCTTCTGATATTTTTTTCCCATTTCTGCCTGCAAATATGCTTCTGCCTCTGTATTAGTCCGTTCATGCACTGATATGAAGAAATATCTAAAACTGGGTAATTTATTTAAAAAAGAGGTTTAATTGGCTCACAGTTCCACAGGCTGTACAGAAAGTATGGCAGGGGAGGCCTCAGGAAACTTTCAATCATGGGGAAAGGGGAAGCAGTCACATCTTGCTGATCAGAGCAGAAGGAAAAGAGAGAAGGGGGAGGTGCTATGCACTTTTAAACAACCAGATCTCATGAGAACCCACTGTCATGAGAGCAAGGCAGGAAATCCACCCCCATGAGCCAGTCACCTCCCACTGGGCCTCTCCTCCAATTCTGTAGATATAATTCAACATGAGATTTGGTCAAGGACACAAATCCAAACCATATCAGCCTCTTATATCTTACAGTGTTATTCACTGACTCTAATTTTATTAGTTCCATTGGAAATACATTTTCTTAGTTTCTAAAGTTGTTCTACCTGTTTTCTTGTTTGGTGATCCTTATCTATCCACATATTCAAGATAGAAACCTAGACAGCAATTCACTTCTCACCATGATTTACTCTGTATTTCCAATCAGGCACTATGTGCTGTTGTTTCAACCTCCTTAATGTTGACTGTTATGCTGACCTTCAGTCTGTCTCCATTACTACTATCCTAGCCCAGGCCTTCGGTACTGTTCCCACAAGTGGATATTTAACTTGTCTTGGGTTGTGAAAATATTTTCTAAGGAAAAAGGAAGAGATTTATGGATATGAGTATATTAAAGTTCTGAAATGTCATTAAATCATAAATTACAAGAAACAGTGGAAAAATTTTTAAATGGACAAAAAGTCTTTGCTAGGCATTTTCCAGATAAAGTATTAACATTCTTGGTAAGCAAATAACTTTTTGCAAATTAAATATAAAATTATGAATGCCTCAAGAGGAAAAATAGGAAAACACATAGTCAATTTATTAAATAAGAAATTCCAATAACTAATAAATGTAAAACCACTTTAATACTTATATTGTTTTAAAAGTTCATATGTATATAATATCAGTTATCATATTTTCAAAGATGAAAATAGACAATATTTCTCACAACTGTCCAATAACTTCCATGTAAGTAACTTGTCCAAGCCTTTCTCTTTAGAAAGACAGATACACAAATAGACAAGTAGATATAGACATAAACATACATGTAAAGAGAACTTATAAGACTCAACAGATAGGAAAGATAGGTTTCAGAAATCTCCAAAACAAGTAAGCTATTAAAAATAATTGCAGTATTCAAAAGAAAATGTTAAGAAACTATTATACTCAAATATGTAGAAAGTTATGACCCTTAAATGTAGGGAACGTCTCTAAGGAGACAGTGTGTGTTCCTTAATTATTTCTTTTCCCTACATTTCCCTACACACACCCACACACACGTTTTTAGAGATAAACCAAATTAAGGATTAGTGAAAAAAATTAAAAATCCAGCAATATTCACATTGAGCACAGAAAAGAGAATAATCGAGATTGTAGGGATGTTGAATCAGTCGCGTGGAGGATATTTTGAGAAAACATCTGAGAATAAAAAGTAGGAGAACAATGAGATTAAAATGGCAGAAAGAAAATTTTAGAATGAACAAAGAATGGAGACCTAAAATAGAAATAATAGGTTCTCCTGAGGAAAGAGGCTTGGAACGATTAGGAAAATGAAAAGAAAGACAATCATCACATTCGTAATAAAAGGCATTTCCATAATATAGGGGAGAAACTGTTGGTAAATTGCAGAGGTTTACTGAGAACTACAGAAAAATGATAGAATTGATGGTCTACATTCTTCACCTTTTTTAATGATAAGGATTTTTGAATGCTAAAATCATTTTGATAAAAATAATAAAACTTACAAGAATTTTAAAAATACATAAATACAAATATGTTGACAACTTGGGAGGAACAAGAATTTGTCTGAGGGCTTTTAATCTAAAACATGAAATGCTAGAAGAGAAAATAGCCATGCCTATACAGTTTTGACAGGAATATTCTGTGTACTTTTTTTTTAACTTTTTAAAAATGTGTTTTATTTATTTTTGCTTTTCTTTTTAACGAATGCATCCAAGTTACTTTATACTAAAGGGAAAAAAACATTCTTCGTAAAATAAAAAAATAGAGAAAATTATGCTGTTCATGGTTGCAAGGAGGCAAAGTATGGGAAGAGAAGAAAGTAAATTTGAAAAATGTGCTTCCTTTTGGTTGAGACAGGAGACAAAATTCATATCAAATAAAGGTAAAAGGGAAAAAACAACTCTCAATAAAGCACCAAAAGCAGTTTTTAAAAATCCAGCCCTACCTGCTTTCTGCGTGGTTAAAATAAGTGCAAATTTCAGCATTTTGCAAAGATAAATAATGTAAAATTAATGTTACAGTAACACAAATATGTTCCTAAACCTTTAATTTTCAAGACTTAGAACTTTATGTGTGTTTTTTCATGTGCATAAAGAAAGAAAAATAAATGTGAACTACATACCTTATCTCAGCAAGACACCAAATGATAGTTTCTTCTAAAATGACAATGAAGGTGAGAGGTTAAACAATTACTTTGAAATGGCTAAGATAATGGCCATTATTCTTAGCAAACTAATGCAGGAACAGAAAACCAAATACTGCATGTTCTCATTTATAAGTAGGAGCTAAATGATTAGAACACATGGACACAGAGAGGGGAACAACACACACTGGGACCTTTTAGAGGGTGGAGGGTGGGAGGAGGGAGAGGATCAGGAAGAAAACAACTAATGGGTACTAAGCTTAATACCTGGCTGATGAAATAATCTGTACAACAAACCCCCAGGACATGTTTACCTAAGTAACAAACCTGCACTTGTACCCCTGAACTTAAAAGTTAAAAAATAAATGACTAGGATACTTTTTAAGTAGTATTAACAGTATGATGCATGCTGGAGAAGTATACTGTTTTCAAAGCAAAAGGGAAAACTAGGAAAAAAAGTAGGAGGGATTATGTATATGAATGTGTGTGTGTGTGTGGGTGTGGGTGTGTGTGTGTGTGTGCACGCATGCACATTGCAACATTTAAAGCATTGCATAAGGAAAAAATGCTGCTTTACCACGATAATTCACCAGAAGATTAAAACAAACACAAATATCTTAGAAAAGAGGAGAAAAGTCATTATCATTGAAGGGCAACAACATTGCCTACATGGAAGCCCTCACCAAATCATGTGTTTATCAACTCCATGACTTATTTTCTTTTACTCCTTCTGATTAGAAAGTCCATCCTGTCATAGCCTCTTGGTAAACTAATGATTTCTGAAACATGCATCTTGTCTTTATAAGAGGTCTTGTCTCACTACACCTTCCATCTCCCAAGTATCTACCTTCCTTCCCCAAGTCTTTGCAAGTTTCTGGAAGAACACCATGTCATTTAGTGGTTTTCAGGCTTACTTCCCTTTGACTGTAAGTCCCTAAGAAAAAGAATTGCTCTATATATCTTTGCAAATCTAGCTTCTATGCAATACCTGATGCATTTTAAGCCATTCGTAATTTGGGGGAGAAGAAATTTGTAATTGAATAAATTCATGAATGACTGCAATGATTCTGATGCCCACTGAACTCTTACTCAGCATGAAAGCCTTACTCAAAAATTTCTTGAGCACAGACTTCACTCCACATAAGCCCCTGTTCCATACACACATCGTTCTTACCCTACAGTTTGGTGTTTCTCCTACCCTTTGAAGCATCTCTCTCAAAAGTCCCCCAGATAAATGCTCCTAATTTTTGGAAGGTAATTTTGTGACAAGAGTTGAGGCAGGAGCATAAACAGTATTCTAATGTGTGTGTGTGACATGTGTATATGAGTATGTACATGTGAGTGTAGAGTCTACATGTGACAGTATGCATGTGTGTGCATGTGTGTATGTACGTGTGTGTCTGTTCGTTTTGAAGGGACAGGACAGAAAAAAGAGTCGGAGATTTAAAGGACATTGTAGAAAGAAGGAAGAACATTTACGAGTCTGAGGAGACAGAAACCCTTACATGCAGAATGAAAGAGGCTATGCAGAGATGACTAGCCTACAGTTGGATGCAGGCTAGGGTCTTATTGGAAGAAAGAGATGATTCCATGGGAGAAAGAAAACAGTGTCCTTCTGTTGCCTTCTCTGAGGGGTAAGAATTTAACCAGGCATGGGTATGTAAACAAGTAGTAGAATTCTCAGCCCTAAGTACATATTCATTAACTGGGCAAGTTGAAATGTTCAAAATGCACCCAGATCTTCGTTTTTAAATACCACTCTCCAATAAAAGGAACCAGGGCCATTTAGAGAAATGGCCAGGAAAATGAAACTATAAGATAGGCCTGGAACATCTTGTAGTGTCAGAACAGTTTAAAAACATTCAAAGAACAAAAGGATGGGATTATGTCAAAGGGTTGCAGGGGCCAACCAGAAAGATCTCCTAATGTCCAATGCTGGAATAATTGGAGCAACAAAATAAAAAATTCTAGTATTGAATTATAACCTCAAAAATAAAATCCCAAAATCCATACTGATATAAGTAAATAATTGAATAAATGAATAAATGGAAGAGAAGGAACACTTCTTACACTTCTTTCTTATGAATAATTCTATTATTATTATTTTCTTTGAGACAGAGTCTCACTCTGTCACCTAGACTGGAGTGCAGTGGCACAATCTTGGCTCACTGAGACCTCTGCCTTCTGGGCTCAAGTGATTCTCCTCCCTCAGCTTCTCAAGGAGCTGGGATTACAGTCACCCACCACCACCACACCCAGCTGATTTTTGTATTTTTAGTAGAGACAGGGTTTCGCCATGTTGGTGAGGCTGATCTTGAACTCCTGACCTGAAGTGACCCACCTGCCTCCGCTCCCAAAGTGCTAAGATTACAGGCATGAGCTACCGTGCCCAGACCAGCAAAATAATTCAAATTAATAAATGCAAAAGTGGTGAAAGAAGTAAAAATCACTGTTGGAATGCCAAATGCCACAGAACTAATTGCTGACAGCACAATATTTCAACAAATGCTAAAATCATCATGTAGAACTCTAAGGAAGAGCAGGATATTTGTATCAGCTCAAATTATCTCCTCCAAAATTTACTAATTATTATGGTGATTTTTAGCATATGATCAAAAATTCTTTAATAATCTTGCTTTCAAGAAGTGGAACTTAATTCCCCTCCCCTTAACTGTGAACTAGACTTAGTAACTTGCTTATAAATACTAATAACAGGGTAGAGAAAGGGGGAAATAATAACTATAGCAGGGAAATTTGGAGATACTTATTAACTACATAATCAAGGTTAATATCACCAGTAATAAAATATTTTGATACCATGTGCCACTGATAAGATGTGATGAGATGATGTATTAAGCTGTTCTCACATTGCTATAAAGAAATACATGAGAATGGATAATTTATAGAGAGAAGAGGTTTAATTGGTTCACAGTTCCGCAGGCTCCATAGGAAGCAGGATGCTGGCATCTGCTCAGCTTCTGGGGAGGCCCCAGGAAACTTACAATCATAGCAGAAGGCAAAGAGGGAGCAGGCATATCACATGGCCAGAGCAGGAGCAGGAGAGAGAAGGAGAAGTGCTACACATTTTTAAATGACCAGATCTCAGGAGAACTCATTCATTGTTCTTCAAGGACAGTACCAAGGGGGCTGGTGCTAAGCCATTCATGAGAAATCTGCCCCCATGATCCGATCACTCCCCACTAGTCCCCATCTCCAACACTAGGGATTATATTCTAATATGAGATTTGGGTGGGGACTCACATCCAAACTATATTAGAAGGGTACATGACCTCTGTGGTATTCATCCCCCAAATCAATAACCTCAGTCTATTCATGAGAAAACATCAGATAAACCCAAATTTAGGGACATTATACAAAATATTATATTGGTGCTCTTCAAAATCATCAAGGTCATGAAATTCAAGGAAAGACAGAAACTCTTCTAGACTGGAGAAGACTAAGCATACATAACTAAATGCAATATGATGTCTTGGATTAGATCCAGGTACAGAAAAACGAGAGGGGAGATCCAAAGAATGCCTGTAGTTTAGTTAATAGTGTATATGAATGTTAATGTCTTAGTTTTAATAAATTTACTGTAGTTATATAAAATGTTAACATTAGAAGCTGGGTGAAGGTTATATAAAAACACTGTACTTTCTTTGCAACTCTCTCTTCTGTAAATCAAAAATTGTGGTAAAAAATATTTAATTAATTAATTTTTACAGTCTCATAGAATGCAGCCTATTTTTTTTTTTACTTTAAGTTCTGGGATACAAGTGCAGAACATGTAGGTTTGTTATGTAGGCATAGGTGAGCCATCGTGGTTTGCTGCACT
Organism: Cacajao melanocephalus; assembly: GCA_963573385.1. NCBI lineage: Eukaryota > Metazoa > Chordata > Mammalia > Primates > Pitheciidae > Cacajao > Cacajao melanocephalus. The sequence goes on from CAUYLG010009428.1 coordinate 107,774, forward strand.
TATCAACCCATCACCTAGGTTTTAAGCCCCGCATGCATTAACTATTTGTTGTAATGCTCTTCTTCCCCTAGGCCCCCATCCCCCAACTGGCCCCAGTGTGTGTTGTTCCCCTCTTTGTGTCCATATGTTCTCATTGCTCAACTCCCACTTATGAGTGAGAACATGCGATGTTTGGTTTTCTGTTCCTGTGTTAGTTTGCTGAGGATGATGGCTTCCAGATTCATCCATGTTGTTTTAAAATATGCATGTGAGTACACACTGGAGCCTCCCAGACCTCCCACGGACCTGCACAATGCTAGAGACAAGACAACTCTTGGTTCAATAAACAGACTTTTTAGTAACCAACACACCATTCCTAAAAAATCAGAAAGCACCAGGAAAAGGGTAAGTTTTGAGATTGGCCTCTTCATAACTTCTCTTATTGCACTCTTTATTATATTTATGTGTAAGTATATATTTTCCTTGTCTTTTATTTTATTTAGGCACTTTCTAGAGTTCAACTGTCGCTCAGGGCATCAAACTAATTTTCTCCTCAGCAATGATTGCAGAGCTGCATGCATAATGAGCCCCGTTATTGCTCTTGTTATTAAGTAGGCCGTTTGGGGACATGGATGGGAGGGAGGCCACAATCTAAAAAGCAATGGCTCTTCCCAGCACTGCCTGCCCCCAATCATAGACTGAGACCACTGCACAAAGGAAAAATAACACATAGAAATAGAGGCAAATGATACTGATCCTTGATGTGAGGAAATGTCAAAGGTTTGCATTGGCTTTGAGGCACTGACTTTTGTTATTTATTTAATGCAAAATAGAATCGTTCTTTATTGACCACTTGAAAAGACTGCATATATTGAAAACCAACACCATGTCAGCATTTGCCTTGGGTATTTTCTGAATGTTATCTCATTTAATCCTCACAGCAAGTCTATGAAGACAATGTAGTCATCCTGTTAATAGTTAGGAAACTGAGGCTGAGAGATGCTAAATGAACTGTCTAAAGTTTTCTACATGGTCCGCAAGGGGTAAAGTCCAGTAGAGTGGTAGATAGTCCAGACATCCCAAGGATGTGCTTTCATACCTTTGTAGTTACCAGAAGCCGGAAGCTGTCCTGTTTCTCTATGTGGTCATAAACAGCAGGGTTCCCATATTTTAATGTGTATTTCTATAAGCTGAGACATAATTAAACTGAAGATTCTGATGAAGTAGGTGTAAGGTGGGCCCTGACTTTCCCATTTCTAGTAAGCTCCCAGGTGATGCCAATGCTATTGGTCTATGGTTCACACTTCCAGTGGCAAGAACGAAGGACAAGACTGATATCTATTATTATGGAGTCATACCTTAGATTCAAAAGGGAAAAGTAGAAATTAATGGTAAAATTCAAATATAGTGGTTAAACATTATCTAGTATTAAATGATTGACTGTACAGCCTGGGCAACATGGCAAAACCCTGTCTTTACTAAAAATACAAAAGTTAACCAGGTGTGGTGGCAGGCACATGTAATCCCAGCTACTGGGGAGGCTGAAGCAGGAGAATCATTTGAATCCTAGAGGCAGAGGTTGCAGTGAACCGAGATTGTGTCACTGCCCTCTAGCCTGGGTGACAGAGTGAGACTTTGTCTCAAAAAAAAAAAAATTATTGACTCTAGTTAGATTTTATAGATTGAATAGACTTATCCTAGGGCTAACAGCTTAGGGTAGACTTCAAAATAAATCAGGAAGAATAAAAATCACTATAAATCCATATGGTTTCAGGGACAGAATAAGAAGAGAAAGGATTTGTATAGGTGCCTTCATGATCTCACATGCAGCCATATTCAGTCTCCTATCCTCCAGTCTTCCTTAAAAAAATTCTAAAGGACCAACTTGTTCACTTCTTAGTAATTTTTGGGTACGACCAAGGAAGACTCATCTGTTAAAGACTGGCAGGAAAGACTGAATACCTTAGTTGTTACACTTTGGGAAAGGTTATTAACTTCTCTAAGCTCCAATAGCTTATCTTAAAAAAGAAATAAGTTAGCTGGGTGCCTTGGCTCACGCCTGTAAGCCCAGCACTTTGGGAGGCCAAGGTGGGCAGATCACGATGTCTGCCAGCACGGTGAAACCCTGTCTCTACTAAAAATACAAAAAAAAAAAAAAAAAAAAAAAAAAAAAAATTAGCCAGTCATGGTGGCTCACGCCTGTAGTCCCAGTTACTCAGAAAGCTGAGGAAGGAGAATTGTTTGAACCCAGCAGGCAGAGGTTGCAGTGAGCTGAGAGAGCACCACTGCACTACAGCCTGGGCAACAGAGCTAGACTCCATCTCAAACAAAACCAACAACAACAATAACAAAAGTTAAGTACAGTGTCAGATACATGCAAAGTGTTCAGCAGATTCTTGTTCTTCAGCATGTCTCTTCTCCCCAGTTAATCTTTTGTACACCTCACTCTGTCTTTGTCAGATACGTATGTTACAGATATTTTCTTTTAGTCTATACCTTTGCCTTTTCAGTGTCTTTTAATGGCACTTTCTAAAAAGAAGTCTAATTTTGATGAAGTCAAGCTTATCATTTTATTTTCTTTTATGGTTAATGTAAACCATTTCCTGTCAAAGAAATTTTTGCCAAATTCAAGTAAAGGTTTTATCTTATATTTCCTTTTAAAACTTTTGTAGTTTTAAGTTTTATATAGGTATGCGATTCATTTTGAATGATTTTTACATAGATGATGTAAAATTTGAGATTTAAAAAAAATTATACTTTAAGTTCTGGGGTACAGTTTGTTACACAGGTATATATATGCCATGGTGGTTTGCTGTACCCCATCAACCTGTCATTTACATTAGGTATTTCTCCTAATGCTGTCCCTCCCTAGCTTCCCACGCCCCAACAGGCCCCAGTGTGTGATGTTCTCCTCCCTGTGTCCATGTGTTCTCATTGTTCAACTCCCACTTATGAGTGAGAACATGCAGTGTTTTTTTTTTTTTTTTTTCTGTTCTTGGGTTACTTTGCTGAGAATGATGGTTTCCAGCTTCATTTATGTCCCTGCAAAGGACATGAACTCACCTTTTTTTGTGGCTGCATAGTATTCCATGGTGTATTTGTATCACATTTTCTTTATCCAGTCTATCTTCGATGTGCATTTGGGTTGGTTCCAAGTCTTTGCTATCATGAACAGTGCCACAATAAACATACGCATGCATGTGTCTTTATAGTAGAATGATTTACAAAGCTCTCCAACTTTATTATTCTTGTACAACATTGCTTTGGCTATTCTTTGACTTTCCATATAAATTAAAAAATAAAAATTTAAATATCTATAAAATAGGCATGTAGAGATTTTGAATGGGATTGTGTTGAATCTGTAGATCAAATTGAGGAAAACTGACATCTTAAAAATTTTAGCCTTAAAATGCATGAAGATTTATTTAGTGTTTTCAGAATATAGGGCTTGCACATATTTTGTTAATTTTCTTCTCAGTATTCTGTCATGAATTCTTCTTGAAGCTATTGTGACTGGTGTGGTCTTAATTTGTTCTCAGCTATTATATAAAATACAATTGATTTGTATTATTGACTTTGACTCCTACAATGTTACTAAATTCACTTGTAGGTTTTAGCATTTAAAAACAAATTTTAAGTTTTCTATATAGAGTCTCATGGCTAGACTTTCCAGGATTATGTTGAACATACATGATTAGAGGGGTATGCACTTACATTTCACCATGAAGAATGAGGTAACCTCCAGAGGTTTCTTAACACCTAACCAGATCACTGAAATTAAAATCCTTTTTTTTCTTTGCCAATGTAAGAAGTTGAAGCTATAAATTTCCCTCTACTACAGATTTAGTTACATCCCACAAATTTTGTCATGTTGTGTTTTCAATATCATTTAATTCAAAATATACTTTATGTTTTATGCTGCTTTTTACTTGAACCACGTGTTTAGAAGTGTAATATTTACATTTTGAATATTTAGTATTTTTTTTCAGAAATCTCTGTGCTATTAATTTTTTAATATTGTTGTGTTAGAGAACAAACACAAAATTTGTTGTGTGTGTGTGTGTGTGTGTGTGTGTCCTGATGTTAAGGACATCCATGTCCCTGAACATTTTACTATGTAAAATTTCAAATATTTTAAACTTACTGAGAATTGTTATGAACTGATTACATACAATCTATATTGGTGGATGTTCTGTGAGCATTTGAAATGATGTGTCTTTGTTCTTATTCAGTTTAAAATTTATTTTAATCTTCCTTGTTTTGTCCTATTTGTACCATGAGTTATTTATAGTGTTTATTTAAATTTAAATATTTGAGTATTTTCTTTTCCTTTTTCTCTCTTTCTTAATTTATTTTATTTTACTTTAAGTTCTGGGATACTTGTGCAGAATATGCAGGTTTGTTATATAGGTATATATGTGCCATGGTGGTTTGCTGCACCTATCAACCCGTCATCTAGGTGTTAAGTTCTGCATGCATTAGGTATTTATCTTTTCTTTCCCTGCTCTTGCCCCCAACCCCCTGACAGATCTTCATGTATGATCTGACCATCTCTGTGTCCATGTGTTCTCATTGTTCAGCTCCCACTTATGAGTGAGCACATACAATGTTTGGTTTTCTGTTTCTGTGTTATTTTGCTGAAGATAATGACTTCCAGCTTCATCTGTGTCCCTGCAAAAGTTACGATTTCATTCTTTTTTATGGCTGCATAGTATTCCATGGTGTATATGTACCACATTATTCTTTAGCCCATCTATCACTGGTGGACATTTAGGTTGGTTCCATGTCTTTGCTATTGTAAAAGGTGCTGCAATAAACATACATGTACATGTGTTTTTGTAGTAGAATAATTTATATTCCATTGGGTATACTCCTAGTAATGACATTGCTGGGTCAAATGGTATTTCTGGTTCTAGATCCTTGAGGAATTGCCACACTGTCTTCCACAATGTTTGAACTAATTTACATTCCCACCAAAAGTGTAAAAGTGTTTCTGTTTCTCCACAGCCTCACCAGCATTTATTGTTTCTTGACTTTTTCATAATCACCATTCTGATTGGCTTGAGATGGTATCTCACTGTCATAAAGAAACATGATTTGCATTTCTCTAATGATCAATGATGTTGAGCTTTTCTCATGTTTGTTGTCTGCATAAATGTCTTCTTTTAAGGAGTATCTGTTCATATTTTCTGCCCAATTTTTGATGGGGTTCTTTGGGTTTTTTTCTTGTAAATTTGTTTAAGTTCCTTGTAGATTCTGGCTATTAGACTTTTGTCAGATGGTGGATTGCAAAAATTTTCTCCCATTCCATAGGTTGCCTGTTCACTCTGATGCTAGTTTCTTTTGCTATGCAGACACCCTTTAGTTTAATTAGATCCCATTTGTCAATTTTGGTTTTTGTTGCAATCACTTTTGGTGTTTTTGTCATGAAGTCTTTTCCCATGCCTGTGTCCTGAATGGTATTGCCTAAGTTTTCTTCTAGGGTTTGTATGGTTTTGGGTTTTACATTTAAGTCTTTAATCCATCTTAAGTTAATTTTTGTAAAAGGTATAAGGAAGGGGCCCAGTTTCAGTTTTCTGCATATGGCTAGCCAGTTTTCCCAGTACCATTTATTAAATAGGGAATCCTTTCCCCAAATTGCTTGTTTTGTCAGGTTTGTCGAAGATCAGATGATTGTAGATGTGTAGTATTATTTCTGAGGTCTCTGTTCTGTTTCACTGGTCTATATATCTATTTTGGTACCAGTATCATGCTGTTTTGGTTACTGTAGCCTTGTAGTATAATTTGAAGTCAGATAGTGTGATGCCTCCAGCTTTGTTCTTTTTCCTTAGGATTTTCTTGGCTATATGGGCTCTTTTTCATTCCACATGAAATTTAAAGTGTTTTTTTCTAATTCTTTGAAGAATGTTAATGGCAGTTTGATGGGAATAGCATTCAATCTATAAATTACTTTGGGCAGTATGTCCATTTTCACGATATTGATTCTTCCTATCCATGAGGATGGAATATTTTAGCCAATATCATATGGAATAGGCAGAAGCTGGAAGCATTCCCAGTACAAGACTAGGATGTTCTCTCTTTCATCACTCCTATTCAACATAGTATTGGAAGTTCTGGCCAGGGCAATCAAGCAAGAGAAAGAAATAAAGAGTATTCAAATAGGACTCAAATTGTCTCTGTTTGTAGTCAACATTATTCTATGTTTAGAAAACCCCATTGTCTCAGCAAAAAAAACTCCTTAAACTGATAAGAAACTTCAGCAAAGTCTCAGGACACAAAATCAATGTGCAAAAATCACAACCATTCCTATACACCAATAATAGACAAGCAGAGAGCCAAATCATGAATGAACTCCCATTCACAATTGCTACAAAGAGAATAAAATAACTAGGGATACAGCTTACAAAGGACGTGAAGGACCCCTTCAAGGAGAATTGCAAACCACTTCTCAAGGAAATAAGAGACAAACAAATAAAAAACATATCTGAGTATTTTCTAGAAAGCTTTCTGTTACTGATTTTTAGTTTAATTTTGTTGTGGCTAAAGAACATACTTTAAGATCTCAATTTTTTTAAATTTGAGAAAGATTTTATAATCTATTTTGGTAAGTGTTCAATGTACACTTTAAAATGTGTGTTTTTGTGTTTGTTGTGAGTGTTTTGCATTTTTTTGCCTTACTGCTTTGTTGTATATTACGTCTCCTCCTTCTCTGGAACTCCAACTTTACTAAAGGGTGTTTGACATTTTCACCATGTCTCATGTGTATCTTGTGCATCGATCTTACCAATTTCCTATATATATTAATCATAATCATTCTGAAATGTGTTATCTATTAACTCCAAAATATGGCTCTCCTATGGGTCTGCTTCTAGTCTCTTTCTTTCTCCCTGTATCCCTATATGCCCAGTAATTATACTTTATTAAAGAATGGATATGGAGTTTGAAAAAGTATAATAATTAAGGCCCTGCATTGTGTTATATTCTTCTAGAGAAGATCTAATTGTGTACCTGGTAGGCACTTAGGTTAGGGAAAAATAACCTTAATCCAAGCAGAGAGCAAACAGTCAATTAACAAAGATCAGTCTTTGTAAGAGCTGATTCATCTCAAACTCTAATTCTTGAATAGTTGTTTTTGTGGGGTACCAACTGAATGCCCAAGGCCTTAAAAAAACAACTCTTTACTATGCCATGTAGGGAAAAACTATAAAAGATTTTAAAATATTTTTAAACCCAGTTGCCCAGCCTCGGCAATATCAACCCCCAGCGTTGATTCTGGTACCTTTAGATTAATAATTCCCCATCTTCAATTGTTCCTTCCCCATTTCAAATCTATTCTGGGACCAACTTATATTTGTTGTTGGTTCCTTTATTTCTTGTTTGCTTGCTTTGTTTGTGTGTGTACGTGTGTGTATATGTGTGTGTGTATGTGTGTATGTGGGGCAGCAATGGGGGAAGGAGCCTGGGGGTTGCCTCTGACATCTTCCCTAACAAAAAATTGTGGGATTAGAATTTTCTCTAAAATGTGTACCTCTGTACACTGTTCATTGTACAGCAGGACTCTCTCAGAACTTCTTGGCATTTATAGTTCTAAAAATGGAAATATCTCAAAATACCAGAATTTGTCAATTTCATATGTATCTAGTTATTTCTCATATGTTTTGTTTATGTCTGCTTCTGTAATGTAAGCTCCATGAGGTCATAAACTTTGCTGTGTTGTTTTATTTTGTCTCCACAGTCTAGCATAAACGCTTTGCTCATGATCACCATTCATTAAATGTCTGAATTGAATGAATGGATGAAAGGGTAGATGTGTAGATGAATGGACAGAGGCTAACAGCACTCTTTATTACCACTGCCTAGAAATGTACTTAATATCTTATAGGCACTCAAATGTATGTGCTGAGCAACTCAGTTGTACGCAGATGAGGGAAAAATGTTGGTGCATGCAAACAGGACTGAAGAGTCTTTTCCCATTAGGCTAACCCATTTAGAATGGGGCCCTATGAATGAATCTCAGCACCTTTGTGGGTCACCAAGGGCTAAGCATAGGTAGTTATTCAGTAAAAGTGTTAGTGATAATGGTAATCAGCTGAATTCAGTCAAACTTCTCATAGACGTGCCTTCAGTTAGAAGCTGTTTTCCTAGCACTTTGCTTTGAACACAGTCTACTGCTTCCAGTTTGCTCATGTGTGCATAAACACAAAAGTATACTCAAAGTCACTATTTGTTGAGTACCAGCCTGCAAGGAGAAACTAATGCTCTTACTTCTAACTATATCCCAAGGACTAGGACAATAAATATTTTTAAACTAAATTAATAAGTATATGACTGGCAATGAATAAATGAAGATTCCCTATTTAGTAATAGCAGATAAAAAAAGTTATCTGAACAATAAGAAAGGCTCTTTACTCAAAAGCTTGTAAAAAATTCCAGAAATGAAATAGTATGTAAGCTTGCAAGAAAAAAAAATGTGTGGTTATGGATCAAGTCACAAGGGAGCCTCGGATATTCACTCTTTCTTTAAGATTATGTTTACTTTTGCAATATCACCTATATACAATGCAAAGGTTTCATTTATTTATAGAAATCTATAGTAATCTATTTGTGTCAATGGCTTCTGATGTTGGTAAGAGTCTGCTATTATAAATACTTTGCATCTGATATTACAAATATCCATAGGAGGTGATCATATGTGTACCTTTCTTCCAAACTTGAAATTATTGGTCATAAAACATACATATTTATTTTTCTATCATTGCTATGAACATGGCAGTCTATACTGAATGTATGTTTAAAATATTCCTGAAATTCTCTTACCTTTACAGAGACACTGCATAGGACTTTCATTTTCTAAGTTTGTACCCCATTTCTCCTACTCTTTGCTTTACACTCCTAGATGAAAGGGACCCTCCTTGCCCAGACTTTCTCCTCTTTCATCAACTATGATTAACTTAATTTTCAAATCATAAGATGGGATAAACAACGTCTGGTAATTACTTAAATGATCTGGAAATTATGCACCCACCACCACTTTTGTCATCTCTACAAATGAAAGAATAAAAAGAACTTCCCTCTTTGGGTTCTGACCTTGGAAACACACCCACAGCTTTCATCATCTCCCACAGCCTTTCCTGCTGGGAACAGCCCAGCAGAGTCCCCCAGACAGCTGTTAGAGCTCAGAATCAATTTACTTTGGGGTGAGGACTTGAGGGACACAGATGGGTGAATTACAGGTGTTCAGCTTAGTGGCAGGCCCTGCTTGGCACAGTTTAATATGAGCTCCCACTTGTTTCAGCTGCAGGGCAGCAAAGCTGTCACTCTGCCCTGGAGAGGGCTGGCGGGTTTTGGCTGGGTGCCATATGCAATCCCAGTTACAAGGTCAACTGCACATTTTTGGTTTTTGGAAGCTGTTACAAGTTGAGCTAGTCACTGACTATACCTTTAACTTGGATCAGGTTTCTCTCCTTAGATTTTTACTGAGACTCCAGAGTGACTATTTGTCCCATTCAGTGGCACTATCCAAGAACCTACTGCTGTAGTTTCTGCTCCACGTTTATGTCAACCATGCATGCTTGCTTCATTGCTTTTTCTGTTTTCTACTTATTTTTAATTTCTAATCTTTTATTCTATAACATACTTCACTTCTTCTCTACAATCAGTTCTGATACTTTTGGGCATTTACTTCATGCATAATCGATGTAAGAACTCTGAAAGAAGAGGAACTCAGTTCTATGAAAACTTAATTTAGGGAGAGAGGGAGATCGTTTAGGTTCCAATGGGTTGAGTACTTTTCCAAATCAAAACCTACAAAGAATTGGACAGTGGAAATAATAAAATAAAATGCCCCAGCATCTTAGCCATTCTAGACCTTAGTGGATCTCATCAACATGTAGGGATTGAGTTCCAGGCAAATTATTCTGAAAACTAGAATTGCCTTGGAAATAGAAAAAACATTTCTAAGGCAATGAAGATATAGGCCCCTGGAATAGGATTCATTTCCCTACATTCACATACATTTATGGTTTGAAATCAGGCCAGGCATGCCCTATCCTGGCCATAGCATGACCTCTGCAAAATCATATCTATCATTGAAAAGGCCCTGCTTTCCGTAACTCCTTCTGATATGCTGCCAAAAATTCAAACAGCTATTCCGATTACACTTTAATTGGTACTTTATATTCAACACATAAGAAAACTCACCATAAACAAAAGCTGTTCTTTCCTGAACTCTGTGAAGTTAAAGTATCTGGATTGTGTGTTAACTGTATAATATTTATGGAGTTCAGTTTGTGGATGAAGTCAGCCAAAGCCCATTTCTCCTCCTTAAGGCCGTACATACTAAAGAATGCTTTATATATGATGATCTTGAAATAGCTTTGAAATTCCCACCCCTCAGAAATTCTTGCAATTTTAAAGAACAGAAGAAATAATAAATAGTCAATTCAGCTGACCATTTTTCTGTTTTTTCTTTTTATTCTTTGAGAAATCAATACTAATATAGTTGGCATTTATGTAATCAACCTTCTTCCAAGAATCTCGAAACACATATAAACTCTGCTGGTTGGTTACTTAAAAGTAATCACTTGCCCTGAAACCATACACCAGGTCACATATGGAACTGGTTGTAAGAGTCAAATACTAAGCCCTAACATTTCTACCAGTGGTTTATGCCAATCTGTTACCCTCTCTCATTCACCTACATCCATGCCAGTAGGTGAGGACCATTAAGGAGTTTGAGATGAAGAGAGCAATTTAAGATGTGTGGACTCAATCAACCAAATTACTGAGCATCTCCTCTGTGCTAGATCCTGTAGCATACATAAGGGACAGTGTCCCTATGCATACATAACGGACAGTGTCCCTATGCATACATAATGGACAGTGATAAATAATAGGGGGACTTTGCTGTCTAGAAATTCACCATCTCTAATGGGTAATAATTATGAATGTCAGCATGTAATGAGCACCTACTCTGTCCTTTAAGCCCTTTACATGCATTAATTCACTTAGTCCTCACAGTTACTATATGAAGTAAAGTCTAATATTACACCTGATGAACAGTGTCTACCTAAATATTAAAATGCTTATATTAAGCCTTGGTTGCTTCACATTATTTTTAAATATTTCTTTGCAGACAGACTTCAGGTCCCTGTTGCACTCTTCTTGATCTCTTTTCCTAGTCTCCTTCCCAGAAGGCAGTTTCCCTTCTACAATTGATGTATATATTGCTTATTTGTTTTTTTTTAAATAAATAGGCTCTGTATATCTACACACAGACACATATACATACACACAGATAAACAGCATATTGTATTGTTTTGTGTGTTTTTAAAATTTGTGCAAATTGTATAATTCTTTAATATTCTTTTGTACCTTGGTTTATTTACTTGATTTTGCATTTTTGAAATAATATGTATGTTGAGTCAAAAAGAAATCATGCATAGATTGTAACAGTTATATTGTATGCTATTATATTAACGCACACAATTTATCAATCCATTGCACTATTACTGGGCATTACTGTAGTGGATATTTTCAAATCACTCCCAAAAATGGTTGTACTGTTTACACTCCTCCTGGCAATAGATGAATGGTCCAGGTCCCCCATAACTTGAGTGGCACTGGGAGGTGCTAGAAATTTAATTTATGTGAGTTTGATGGATATGAAAAATATTTTGTTATTAACTGATATTTTCATCCATGTTTCTACATAATATTGACTAACATATACTTTCTTATGCTGTCTTTTTTTCTGGTTTTTGATATAAAGGCTACATTATTTTCAGAAAACTTGTTAAAGAACATTTCTTTGTATTACCTACAATGGTTTTAGAAATTAAGAATTTTTGTTTTTTAAAAGTGTAGTTAGCCCTTTATAAAACTATTTTATAGGGTGAAAAGGTGTAGATTAATTAATTATTGGCATTTTATAGTTTCTACTGTTTCATAAGTCAATGTTATTCTTATTATAAAATTTTAATTATAATTATAATACATTGATATTTTAATTTTAATTATAATACATTGATGTTATCAATGTATTATATTTCTTGATTATGTCATGATTTTAAATCAATTTCTAATATTTATTATTTAAATCAATTTCTACTATTTATTATTTATGCACATTTCTTATATTTCTTACTTGTGCTCTCTCTTTCTTTGGCCAGTCTCTCAAGGGAATGTTTAATTAATAATTCTAAAGAATGAGCTTTTGTTTTTGATATTTTTCTCCATTGTTCAATATTTCCTATCCTTTTATTTATTCTCTTCTGTTATTAGCAGCTTCTGTCCATTTGGAGGGAGGATCTGGAGAGGAAACTAACATTTTGGACTGAAACTTTAAGGGTTGAAGTCTGGTAGTTAAGATGACAGTTTTGCATCACTTTACTCTCCAGAAAATCTAAAGCATTAACCTATATTAAATGGTCAAAAATAGTGTGCCCAGGAGTCTGGCAAAAGCAATAAATATATTTGCTGGAGGAAGACAACTTTAATTAAGTAAGTCTTGAATTTACCACTAAAAGTCAGTTTTTAAAAACAATGACCAGCACATAATCAGAAATAACTGGATACATGAAGAATTGAAATACCATCAGGAAAAAAAACAGGAAAAATAATACAGTATAGGAATAAACACAATAAAGTCTAAAAAATAGAATTACCAGGCAGACTATGTAACAACTGTGCTCTCTATATAAAATGAAAGTCAAGCTTTAAAATGTCAGCAGGGAACCAGCAACCATTAAATGTGACATCACAGAGTCAAAACTCAACAAAATATGCATTCTAGAATTAGAGTAAAATAGCCAAAAAGATTAAATTAACAGCAAATTAGGAAGAGTTGATAGAGAACTATTGAACAAAATGATTGGTCAGAAATTATGAAAAAATCAGGAATTAAGAATAAATGAAAGATTGAAAATATACCAGAACACCTAACAGACACAGATCAACACAATAGCTTTTTCTGCAATAATAAAAATATTCTGTATCTGTGCTGTCCAATACAGTAGCCACTGTATACATATAGATGTTGGGTACTTCATATGTGGCTATTGAGATTGAAAAACTGACTGTTTAATTTTATTTAATTTTACTTAGTTAATGTTAACTTTATATACCCCTATGTGGCTAAAGACTAACATATTGAACAGTACAGATATAGAGGAGACATATAGCGATTCTAACATATAAGTAATAGAAATACCAGAAGCAAAAGAGGAGAGAAAGTGAAGCAGACATAATGTTTGTTTGAAGAGATAAGGGCATAAATGATTTCATAACTGATGAAAGACACAAATTCACACATTCAAAAAACACAAAAATATCAAATGAGAATAAAAAACCTTTCAGGCATGTATAGTGATTCTGAAGAAAATCAAGTGCAAAGAGAAAAATTTTTAAAAGAGGCAGAGAAAAAAGGAGAGATTACTTTCAAACAAATAACATTTACTGACAGTTGACTTCTCAATTAACAATGGAAACAAAAGTAGATGATACATTCTTTGTGCTAAAAAAAAAAACAAACAATTTAAAAAACTCCCATCCTGTAGTTTCATGCCCAAAGAAAATAACTTTCAAGAATAAAAGTAAAATAAAATCATTTTAAGATCAAAATCAACAAAGTATAACACCAGCAGATGCTACCAATGGGAATTATAAAATATTCCCAGATGAAGGGTGAGAGATGTAAGAAGAAAAAAAAATGAAAATGATAAATATATGGGTAAACTATAAGGGAATAATACTATAAAACACAAATGATAATTTCTTGTGAACTCTCGTGAACTCTCATTTTTTTTCTCTTTCTCCCTGTGTCCTCCCCATGTTATGTTGAAGTTGTTTACCTACACTACTGAAATTTGTGCTTTTTTTGGTGAGGGATCTATGTTAAAGTGTCCAATAAAGCAGCACAATATTAATGCTGCTTGTAAGGAGAAATGGATGAATGAAATACAGCCAAGGAAGTTATTTGGTTGTTCCTTAGTGATGGGGCAAAAATATTAAAGCACAATTAGCTTCAGAGAGAGGTAACAACTGTGAGAAGTTGAGTCTCAAAATAGTCACTTGTGGCACTTCAGCATTTTCAGATACTATCATAGACTTGATATTTCTGACTTATGATTCTTGTAATAAAAGTCCTGAGATCTCATTCTAGATCTTGGCTTTGGTCAAGTTACCAAAACTTTCCAATCCTCATTTTCTTAACCTTTGAACCAACCCATTTTGCGTGGCTGCTGTGCAGAGAACCACACTTGGCTCCTCTTCACTAACTTCCCTGAAATGCTATTGACTCCTTGGCAATGTACTCTCAGACCTTTTCTCTGACTTTATTTATTTATTTATTTATTTTTGTTGTTTCCTTTCTAACTGTTTGGGTACTTCCTCAGGAATGCATTCAGGTCTATGATTTGTATCCTGTTTCTCTCTCTCCCTTTGTCTTTTTCATCAATGTTTTTTGAGAACTTTTCAAATTGTACTTTATGTTCCCATCTTAAGTTCAAGTAGTGCTAATTCTTTATTTACCACTTCAAATGCAGGCTGTTTTCATATTATTGGAAGTTTTGTCTGATCCTTTTACTTTTTCTTATGTCATTTTTAAGACTCGTCTTTGAAGATTACTTTGTAGGTATATTTTATATCCAATTAAATCTATTTTAAAATATTCTTCAGTTAACTCATCCATGAATGAGAGAACATTTATCAAGAGCTGATGTTTGTCAATAAGGGTACATGGTCTTCATTTGTGAAAAGAAACTCATTTAGATGTTAAGATTGATTCGCTTATTGTTCAGTTCCTTACTCTCTTCCATGGGAGGAATATATTTTCCTTCCCTGGAAGACAGGTTAATTGTACAATAACTAGAACAATTTCCAATACCTAATCAACTTTCATGTTATTGATTGCTGCTGCAGAGGTGGCTTTTTCAACTCCAACTGACATTCTGAAGAAAAGAAATGTATAACAAAGTACTGCCTCTGCAATGTACTGTTACCATGAGTTTTCCTGACTACATTCTTGCCAAAGAAGTGTAATTTTGCAGTGTACCATGGCAATATGTGCTAAAAGCTCTTTTTTCTAATTCTCTGGTTGGTTTTTGGAAGTTGAAGTCTCCAAAAGTTGTAATAAAAAAATAAAAATACTTGGCCTCAAAGAAGTAGCAGTCATAGAAGAATTCTCCAGTTTTTTCCTTGTTTCAGACTTTTCTGGGTAAATATTTTTTCTGCTTCCACAGTAAACTATGAGTTCACTAAGGCTGGACTTCCACACCCCAGGCCCATTCGAATTCATCTTATATGGATTTTGGTCCTAGAATGCTCTTTGCTGTTCCCCACTTGTGTTTTATGTATTGGATTGGAAAGCTGTGTTAAGAACTTCTAGTTACATGCCATTTTAAATTGAAGAAGGTTCTTAGGTATCTAATAAAATTTCCCTCTCTCTTAGAATATTCTGTATTTTGTACTTTTTACTGGGTCAAATATACTGTTTTCCTTGTCGCAATAATTGAAATTTAACTCTATAAAAATATAGACTTTTAAAAATAAAATTTGGGTAGAATATAGGATTTTAGAAGCTGTGGCTCTCTGATGTTTCCAAGGATTCAGTGTGGGTACCCAAGAGAGCATTTATTTTAATATTTTATTGTAAAAAATTTAAACATGCAGCAAAAGTGAAAGAATTCTGCAAGAAGCAGACTTGCACCTACCATCTATATTTTACCTTTAACATTTTTCTCTACTTGCTTTATCACATCTGTCCATTGATCCATCAGTTAATTTATCACAGTTTGGATGCATTTCAAAGTAAATTGAGAAAACTAGTATACTTCTTAAATCGTTCTGTATAAATATTATTAGAGTTCATTATTTGTTTACTTTTTTCTTTATGTAAAAATTTACATGTAAGGTTAATGTACATTTATTGAGGAGTTTTGCAAACACACATACCTGTGTAACGCAGACCCCTATCAAGTTATAGAATATTGCCATCACCCTTTTACTCTTTCAAAAATTACAATTCTAGGATATTATAATCTGACCAAGTTAGAAAGTAGGCAATTTCCTCCAGAAATACCCCCAAGGCTAACTCAGTTTCCCCACTACATGTATGTGCTGGTAGAAAAGGAATTCTTTCTTCCCTGTAGTTTCTTAGATTTTGTACTTTTGGTACAGAATTTAGTGTTTGGGAGTGTGGAGAGTAAAGAGCCAAATGGAAACGGAAAAAGCCATGTCATCATTAAAAGTAAACAGAGACACAAATATGTCAGAGGACAGAGGCAGGCACTTCATTGTGCAAGTGATTTATGAGGAAGCTAATTTTAAACAAGTTTGGGCTGCATGGTGCCTTGCAGCCAAACAAGCAAAGAAGCGCCCTTTCGACAGCAGCCGAGAGCTGCTGATCTCCTCAAGGAGTAATCTCATTTTCTTGGTGGTGTAAAAGGCACTAAGTGGCTGTTTTCTGTCTAAGGAAACCCTGGCTGAGTCATTGAAAGCAGCCCCTATTAAATGCCAGAGAGTAACAAGACAAAGTCCTGCCCTCTACAAGTCAAAGCCACAAAACAAAACACTGACACATTAACAACAAATAAAGCAGGAGGCTTCCCTCTGTGTATTCCATGTCCTACATTTTTTTTCCCCTTTAAATGGCACTAGGAGATGAGAGAGAGAGACTGGCCACCCAGGAAATTAGCACATGGCTCTCTGGCCTGGCTATTCACATCTGTTTTGTAACACAGATCAGGCAGGCACTGAGAGTTATACCTGGGGGAGCCAGCCAAAGAGCTGGGAACGTAGAAACAGGAGAGGCAAGCTGGGCAGGCTCATATGTGCAGGAGGCATTGCAATGCTGTACAAGATGGCCAGCCTAGGATTAATGGAATCTATCTATCTTTAGATTGGAGGCCTTGGGCCTTCAGGTTTGAGGCTTTTCTAAATGCCAATGCTGAAAAATCTGTAGTTCAATAGTCTGCTGAATGGGAAATTCTTATAACCAAGCAGAGGTAAGGGTGTGTGTGTGTGTGTGTGTGTGTGTGTATGTGTGTAGGGATTGGTTGTCAGCAGTAATTTCAGTGAATGAACATTTAATACAGACCCTCAATATATAAGGTTCAAAAGCCACCTGAAAGGTATAAAAAGATTGAGGTGCTAGATTAAAGAGAAAATTTCTTTGGGAAAATGTGTTGGAGTATTTTTCCTACTGCCATTCCAAGAAGGAAGTGTAGGGAGTAAGATTGCTTCCTTTGGATGTGGTGAATAGAGTGGATATTTCAGAGGGTTCCAATAATCAGTGAGGCCTGAGCCCTGACAAAATGAGAACTGAAATCACCTGTACATTTGGAGTCAGCTCTTGCAGTGTCTAGCTTTGCCAAGTATTTTTTCTTAGGTTCCTTAATAGTGGGAGGTCTGGAGGTCCTGGGAAGAGGCTGAGGAGGCAAGGACATTGGCAGAGGATTTGAGGGGAGCTCAGAGCAGAAGTTATCTACCAATTGTTACAAGAGGACTTCAAGACATGCAAAGCCAGTGTGCTTTACCAGTGCATGCCAGTTAACTGGCAGACCTGAACAGCAGATGGAGTAGGGGCTGCTGGGGTTACAGAGTACCTGCACTTCTGCCAAGCACTGGTAAAGGTGCATGCTTCCCATGGAGATGTCAGCCATGTGAGCAGGAGGAAAAGAACTGGCTCTTATCACTTTAAAGGGATTTTACCCAAAAAGGTTGTCTGGAAGGGAGACAGGACAAGAGCAGAAACATTATATGGTGAAGAAACCCAAAAAACCAAGGTGCTTTTATGCTATAAACTCTCTCAGCAGTCTTTGGCAATAGATGACCCTTCTTAGATTACTGTTTAAAGTATATAAATTAAATCCATAGAATTGCCAGAGGAATCCTATTTAGTAGAGTTATCAAAATACTTCAAAATTCTTATAACATTAGCATCAGTCCTAATAATGACCATTACTTTCATAATTTTAAAACACTGATAAGTGTAAACAACATTTTGAAATACCTCCACAATTGCAATGTAATATGAAACTATCTCTATACAGGTGCTCATTAATTAAGGTATTTTTAAGCCTCCACCTCTTTTCTCTCCTGGCTTCAACCAGGAGGTTCGAAGTCAACACCAGGCTGTGGTAGGGGATGGAAGGAGACAACAGAGTCGAAATGACAAAGTCCCTCTTTCCACATCAGTGAATTTCCAACCTATTGCAGGTTCAAGTGTGGAGACAGGCTTTAACTTTGAGTGAAGTTCAAAATATCAAATATTACAGTAAACTTGGGATGTTCATCAGTGAACAGAGACTATTTTAGGCAACAAAAGTGTCTGGAGTTTCTTTGCTTATTTCAGAGGGAATCAGGAAGCTGTGTGGTCTTTTCTGCCCAGGAGTTCATCCAGGATTAGGGAAAGGTCTGATCCATGGCATAGGTTTGAGTGAGCAATTACGGGGGACATGAAGTCGCTTTGGGACTGCATCCTGTGAGTCCTGCTGGTCCAATATACTAATCTCATAAAGATGTAAGGTGTGTGCATGTATATGTGTGTGTGTGTGTGCATGCAGTTTAAAAAAAAGTTTCTCTGCCTGAAAAATAGTACATTATCGTGGGAAGGAGCATGATCTATCAAACAATTTGCCTGTGAAAAAATTCTAGTGGGACCACTTACTGCAAAACCTTGATTAAGTTCCTTAACGCTTCTTTGTCTTAGTTTACTCATCTGTAAAATGGGGCTATTTATAATGTTTTATGTAGCTTATAAGGATAAAAACATGATTAAATGTGTTAATATACACAAAATTCTTAGAACATTGCCTGGTGCTATACAATTATAAGTTATGTTGTTGTTGTTGTTGTTATTAATTGAGTTACTTTTCCCCCTGACATTTGCAATGGCCTCTCAGGAATCTCTGTTGAACCCTAAAGAGCTGAAAAATAAGAGTTGGATACCACAATTTTAGAACATCTGTATTTACCTCCTAGAGGTTGGATATTTTGGCTAATTCTACACTCCATGCTCTAGTGAAAGAAATGTCTCAACCTTCTGGACCATATGTGTCCCCTGTATTTCCCAAGGGACTACACCTGACCAACCCCCTCCCAGGCAGTCACTAGGTCATTGCCCAGGCATTTTTGTTGTTTCATCATATCAGAAAAAGCTGTCATGAACCCACTATGCTGTAAGATAAAATCTTCAGAATCTGTTTATGTAGAAAGTAGTTGTTAAACATCGCAGGTAGCTAAGGGCCTTTTCAGTTGCCAAGGGAGGTGTTACACTTAAATTTCAGCAACAACAAACCAAACAGCTGTGGATATACCTGATGTGTGGATAGATGTTTCTGGCAGTTGTGGTGGAATCAAAAGATTATTGGGCCAGGGTCAAGCAATCTTGTATTTAAAATACTGTTCATCACTCACCAACAGAGTGAAATTTAGTATGCTCCTTAATGTCTCTGAAACTTAGTTCCCTTTTAGGCATAACCCAGATAACCAATAATTTCGTTGCATAATTGTGGAAATGACATGAGATAAGGCTTAGGTGTTCAGTTAGTGTTGACATTCCCTCCACCCTTTACATGAGAGGAATGCTATTCAGATGTCAGCTGCAGATCTCTGTTCCACTGCAGAGAAAGCTAAGCATGACTCAACCTTACTTCTTCCCCTCTTATAAATTCAATGGTCCACGGAAGTCTTAACACTCTTCAGTATTCCTTGTGAATTCCATGAGAGAGGGTGGAAATGGAGAGTCATATTCCTCCAGGTGGCTCAGCATTGCAGCCTCTTATGTCTAAGCATGCTATCTTTGTATCACATCACTTTACCCAGTAGGAAATGCTCCACCCTCTCTTTAGTTTTCACAAACAAGAACAGGACTTCTATCTACTCCTGTGCTCCATTAATCAGTTACATAGATTGTGTTGAAAATGTAGAAGGCAAAGTGGAGTGGATACTCACTTCCTGGCAACATGTTAACTCCTCCTTCTTACCCTTTGGCCGTCCTGTCACCATGAACAGTCCCTGTACCTCCCACATAGAATCACATATACTCTCCATTTTGTTAGATCTTCTCCCCTTCTCATCCTCATTTCTTTTCTTTATACCACTTCAAGCAACTATCAGCAACATGTTTCCCCTCTTGCTACTGTAGATTAGCTTCCCACAGTCTTTGATATCCTGATACTGCTATTCCTGCTTGTGAGTGTATCTATTAGCTAATGCTGAGTAAGAATACATGTCAAAATTCAGAAGCTTTAAAATAAACACTTATTGTTGGTTGCTAATCTATTTGTGAGTTGCATGTCTCTAGGTTGAGCTCAGCTGATCCCAGTAGGCTTTGCTCACTTTGGCAGTCAGCTAGGAGTTGGCTGATCTAGAATGGCTTCATTGGAATGGTTGACTGAATACTGGCTATGGAAATGCACATGCTTGGGTTGTGGGTTGCTCCTCATCCAGCAGAGTAACCTGGATGTATTCATATAGCAGAGCAGGATTTCAAGAAAGAAGCCACCACAATGTGTGAAGAAGCCTTTGAGACCTAGCCTGGGAGTGGTAGATTATCACTCTCACCACATTCTATTGTCAAAGCAAGTCACAAAACCGGTTTAGATTTAATGGTGGACAAATAGATTTTTCTCTTGAGGGGAGGAGCTGCAAAGTCATATTGCAAGGGGAGTGAGTACAGGGAGGGGAAATGTTTGTGCTTTTTTGCAATCAATCTACCACACTCTAGCTCATCCATGCCAAAATGCCTCTTGAAGATATTTTCACAGGAAAAACTTCCTCCATGGGAGAAGTTATGGTGCTAGCTCTCGATATAATAAAAACATTTTTTTACCGCATTAGAGAAAAATGACTCAGCTTCCTTTGAGAAAGACAATTGCAAAGGTCACTTTGCTTGTTATCTTGTGTCCTGTTTCTGGAGAAGAGAAAGCTGAGACCTAAGACCTACTTGTTCCCAAAGCTAGAGAAGTTTGCCTTCCCTGGAGGGAAGGGTAGACTGAGAAACGTATATGAAGACTTTTAGGATAAGTGATTCTGTGGGAAATGGAGCACTATTGTATTGCTCCACAAGGTGCAAAATAATGGCTTATGGATTTGAAAGATGACATAATAGCACTTTGTCAAGTTGCAAAGAATCACTGAAATACTGTGTCTTCTCCTTCCTCTTCTCTGCTTCATTTCTTGAAGCTTAACATAAAGGTAGGTATTGAAGATTCATAGCCGTCAGGGTACCAGCTGGGACACCAGTGTCTATTGCTTTAAAATTTTGCTGATAATATCACATATTTTCTGTATGATAATTGAACCCAACTATCTTGTTAAATTTATTTGAAGTGTCATTAAAAATTAGTCAAACCTGTTTCAATAGCCATGATATATAGTTGTTTTAGTGAATTCAGTGTAAAATATTAAAATAGCTTTTGTAAAGAAAAAGATACCCCTTTGGCCTAAGAAATAATTTAAAGAGGATGCCAGCAAATTGGCCCTCTCATAGATAAAAACTAGAAAACTTACTGGGAAACAATTTGGCTATAAACTATTTAGCTAAAAACTGGCCCAGTAATTCAAATTCTGATTATAAATAGGAAATATATCTAAATATGTAAATAAGCTATATGCACACACTATACTATGAAAAATAAATTCATTACTATGAAAAAGTACAGCTTGACACATAAATTATATTTTGTAATGATTTTAATGTATAATTAATTTTTGTTAGAATAAATTAACCAGAATTAAGAATATAGCATGAATTTTAAGACATCATCTATTCATCCTGCCTATAATGTACCTAACATTTTTCCGTGGTGAGAAATGCTTTCCAAGAAATAAATGAATTAATAAATCTAGTCACACATTATTCCTCTGTCCTGTTTTATTTCTATTATTTATCTATTCATTTATCTGTTCATTCATTCAATTCTCATTGAGGCCCTACTATGTGTCAAGCACTGTGTTACATATTTTAAGAAGGAACTTTAGTCATTCTAATAACTGAAGGTTAACTATTGTTCCTCCATTTTAGAGATGAAGCAACAGAAGTTTGAAAATGTAAATAACTTTCTTAAGCAAGTAACTAAGCTAGGCAGAATGCTAGTTTAGATCTTGCTAACTTCAAAACCTGAGGTTTAATGATAAATACACGGAAAATGAACTCAGTTTCACACTATGTACATGTGTGCTCTGATACACTAAACACACTACATTCAAAATTGAGAGACTGCCATGGCCCCTGCATAGCAATGTGATCTTTCCAGTACTCAGATGGTATAACAAAAAATAAGACCTATTTTGCTAATGAGTAATAACAGGAACTTACTGAAAATGCAAATCTGGTGCCTAAGTCAAGTAGAGAGCAAAGGTTCTTTTTTTATTTTTTCTTTCTTTCTTTTCTTTCTTTTTTTTTGAGACAGGGTCTTCCTTTGTCACCCAGGCTGGAGTGCAGTGGCAAGATCACAGCTTACTGAAGCCTGTGAACCTCCTGCAGGCTTAAGAAATCCTCCTGCCTCAGCCCCTCAAGTAGCTATATTTTGTATTTTTTGTAGAAACAGGGTCTCACTATGTTACCCTGTCTCATCTTGAACTCCCGAGCTCAAGTGATGTGATGGACCAATTGACAGAAGTAGGCTTCAGAAGGTTGGGAATAAACTCTACTGAGCTGAAAGAGCATGTTCTAACCCAATGTAAAGAGGCTTAGAACCTTGATAAAAGGTTACAGGAACTGCTAACTAGAATAACCAGGTTAGAGAGAAACATAAATGAATGGATGGAGCTGTAAATCAAAGCACGAGAATGTTGTGAAGCATACACAAGTTCAATAGCTGAATTGACGAAGTGGAAGAAAGAATATCAGAGATTGAAAAACCATCTGGCTGAAATTAGGCATGCAGACAAGATTAGAGAAAAAAAAATAATGTAAAAGAACTAACAAAACCACCAAGAAATGCAGGACTATGTAAAAAGACTGAACCTATGATTGATTGGAGTACTTGAAAGAAACAGGGAGAATGGAACCAAGTTGGAAAACACACTTCAGGATATTTTCCAGGGGAACTTCCCCAACCTAGCAAGACAGGCCAACATTCAAATTCAGGAAATACAGAGAACACTGCTAAGATACTCCACAAGAAGATCAAACCCTAGACACAGAATCATTAGATTCTCTAAGATTGAAATGAAGGAAAAAATGTTAAGGACAGCCAGAGAAAAAGGCCAGGTAACTTTCAAAGGGAAGCCCTTCAGACTAATAGCAGACCTCTCAGCAGAAACTCTAAGCCAGAAGAGAGTGGTGACCAATATTCAACATTCCTAAAGAAAATAATTTTCAACCCAGAATTTCATATTCAACCAAACTAAGCTTCATAAGCAAAGGAGAAATAAAATCATTCCCAGACAAGCAAATGCTGAGGGATTTTTGTCACCACTAGGCCTGCCTTCAAAGAGCTCCTGAAGGAAGCACTAAAGATAGAAAAGAAAAGCTGGTCCCAGCCACTGCAAAAACACACCGAAATATAAAGACCAATAACAGTATGAAGAAAATGCATCAAGTGTGGAAAATAAAAACATAGCATCATGATGACAGTATCAAGTTCACACATAACAATATTAACCTTAAATGTAAGTGCGGTAAATGCCCCAATTAAAAAACACAGACTGGCAAATTGGTTAAAGAGTCAAAACCCATCTGTGTGTTGTATTCAGGAGACCCATATCCCATCCAAAGACACACATAGGCTCTAAATAAAGGGATGGAGGAAAATTTAAGCAAATGGAAAAAAAAAAAGCAGGAATTGCAATCCTAGTCTCTGACAAAACAAACTTTAAACCAAGGAAGATCAAAAGAGACAAAGAATAGCAATACATAATAGTAAGGAGATCAATTTAACAAAAAGAGCTAACTATCCTAAACACATATATACACCCAAAACAGGAGAACCCACATTCATAAAACAAGTTACTAGAGACTTACAAAGAGACTTAGACTCCCACACAATAATAATGGGAGACTTTACTACCCACTGTGAATATTAGACGGATCAATGAGACAGAAAATTAACAAAGATATTCAGGACTTGAACTCAGCTCTGATTCAAGTGGACCTAGTAGATGACTACAGAACTCTCCACCCCAAATCAACAGAATATACATTCTTCTCAGTGCCACATGGTACTTATTCTAAAATTGACCAAATAATTGGAAGTAAAACACTGAAATCGTAACAAACAGTCTCTCAGACCATGGTGCAATCAAATTAGAACTCAGGATTAAGAAACCACACAACTACATGGAAATTGAACAACCTGCTCCTGAATGACTCCTGGGTAAATAATGAAATTAAGGCAGAAATCAAGAAGTTCTTTGAAACCAATGAGACCAAAGAGACAACATACCAGAATCTCTGGGACACAGCTAAAGCAGTGTAAGAGGGAAATTTATAGCATTAAATGCTCACATAAGAAAGCTAAAAATATCCCAAATTGATTCCCTAACATCACAATTAAAAGAGCTAGAGAAGCAAGAGCAAACAAATCCAAAAGCTAGCAGAAGACAAGAAATAACAGACTTTAAACCAACATAGATTAGAAAAAAAAGTCAAAGAAAAGCATTACATAATGGTAAAGGGATCAACTGAAGATCAGAGAAGAACTGAAGGAGATGAGACACAAAAAATCCTTCAAAAAATCAATCCTGGAGCCGGTTTTTTGCAAAGAATTAACAAAATAGATAGATTTCTAGCTAGATTAATAAAGAAGCAAAGAGAGAAGAATCAAATTGACACAATAAACAATAATAAAAGGGATATCACCACTTACCCCACAGAAATACAAACTACCATCAGAGTTTACGATAAATATCTCTATGCATATAAATTAGAAAATCTAGAAGAAATAGACAATTCCTGGACATAAAGATCCTCCCAAGAATAAATCAGGAATAAGTCAAATACTTGAATAGACCAATAACAAGTTCTGAAATTGAGGCAGTAATTAATACCCTACCAGCTGAAAAAAGCCCAGGACCAGACAGATTCACAGTTGAATTCTGCCAGAGGTACAAAGAGAAGCTGGTATCATTACTTCTGAAACTCTTCCAAACAATTGAAAAGGAGGGACTCTCCCTAATTCATTTTATGAGGCCAGCATCATCCTGATATCAAAACCTGGCAGAGACACAACAAAAAAAGAAAACTTCAGGCCAATATCCCTGATGAACATCGATATAAAAATCCTCAAAAAAATACTGGCAGACTGAATCTACAGCACATCGAAAAGCTTATCCGCCATGATCAAGCCAGCTTCATTCCTGGGATGCAAGGCTGGTTCAATATATGCAAATCAATAAATGTAATCCATCACATAAACAGAACCAATGACAAAAACCCCATGATCATCTCAATAGATGCAGAAAAGGCCTTCAATAAAATTCAACATCGCTTTATGTTAAAAGCTCTCAATAAACTAGGTATCAATGGAACATATTCCAAATAATAAGAACTACTTATAACAACCCACAGCCAATATTATACTGAATGGTCAAGGGCTGGAAACATTCCCTTTAAAAACTGGCACAAGACAAGGATACCCTCTCTCACTGCTCCTATTCAACATAATATTGGAAGTTCTGGCCAGGGCAATCAGGCAAGAGAAAAAAATAAACGATGTTCAAATAGGAAGAGAGGAAGTCAAACTGTCTCTGTTTGCAAATGACATGTTTCTATATTTAGAAAACCACATTGTCTCAGCCAAAAAACTCCTCAAGCTGATAAGCAACTTCAGCATAGTCTCAAGATACAATATCAATGTGCAAAATTCACAAGAATTCTTATACACCAATAATAGACAAGCAGAGAGCCAATTCATGAATGAACTCCCATTCACGATTGAAACAAAGAGAATAAAATACATAGGAAAACAGATAACAAGGGATATGAAGGACCTCTTCAAGGAGAACTATAGACCACTCCTCAAGGAAATAAGAAAGGACACAAACAAATGGAAAAGTATCCATCCTCATAGATAGGAAGAAGCAATATCATGAAAATGGCCATACTCCCCAAAGTAATTTATAGATCCAGTGCTATTCCTATCAAACTACCATTGACATTCTTCACAGAATTAGAGAAAACTACTTTAAATTTCACATGGAACCAAAAAAGATCCCATATAGCCAAGACAATTCTAAGCAAGAAGAACAAAGCTGGAGGCATCACACTACCTGATTTCAAACTATACCACAAAACTACAGTAACAAAAACAGCATGGTAGTGATACCAAAACAGACATACAAACCAATGAAACAGAACAGACACCTCAGAAATAATACCACATATCTACAACCATCTGATCTTTGACAAATGTGACAAAAACAAGCCACGGGGAAAGGACTCCCTATTTAATAAATGATGCTGGGAAAACTGGCTAGCCATATGCAAAAAATTGAAACTGGAACTCTCCCTTATACCTTATATAAAAATTAAGATGGATCAAAGACTTAAATGCAAAACCCAAAGCCATAAAAATCCTAGAAGAAAACCTCGGCAATACCATTCAGGACATAGACATGGGCAAAGATTTCATGATGAAAATGCCAAAAGCAATTGCAACAAAAGCCAAAACTGACAGATGAGATTGAATTAAACTAAAGATCTTCTGCACAGCAAAAGAAACTAGCATAAGAGTGAACAAACAACCTACAGAATGTGAAAAAATTTGTGCATTCTACCCATCTGGCAAAGGTCTAATATCCAGACCTTTGTCAAATTTATAAGAAAAAACAAACAACCCCATCAAAACGTGGGCAAAGGATATGAACAGACATTTCTCAAAAGAAGACATTTATGTGGCCAACAAACATATGAAAAAAAGCTCAACATCACTGATCATTGGGGAAATGCAAATCAAAACCATGATGAGATACCATCTCACGCCAGTCAGAATGGTGATTATTAAAAAGTCAAGAAATAAGAGATGCTGGGGAGGCTGTGGAGAAATAGGAACACTTTTACACTGTTGGTGGAAATGTAAATTAGTTCAACCATTGTGGAAGACAGTGCGGTGATTCCTCAAGGATCTAAAACCAGAAATACCATTTGACCCTGCAATCCCTTTACTGTGTATTTACCCAAGGTAATATAAATTATTCTACTATGAAGACACATGCACATGTATGTTATTGCAGTACTATTTATGATAGCAAAGACATGGAACCAACCCAAACACCCATCAGTGATAGACTGGATAAAGAAAATGTCATACATATACACCATGGAATCCTATGCAGCCATAAAAAAAAATGAAATCATGTTCTTTGCAGGGACATGGATGAAGGTGGGAACCATCATCCTCAGCAAACTAACAAAGGAACAGAAAACCAAGCATCACATGTTCTCACTCATAAGTGAAAGCTGACTAATGAGAACATGTGGACATAGGGAGGGGCACAACACACAATGGGGCCAATTGGGAGGTCGGGGGTGAAGGGAGGGAGAGTATTAGGACAAATAGCTAATGCATGTGGGGCTTAAAACCTAGATGATGGGTTGATAGGTGCAGCAAAGCACCATGGCACAAGTATACCTATGTAACAAACCTACATGTTCTGCACTTGAATCCCAGAACTTAAAGTTAAAAAAAAAAAGCAATCTTTTAGATCCAAATGCAGGATCAATCTTTTGAAACTCTGTTATAAACACAAGGTGGGAATGGCATAGAGTGAGAATAGAGATTTTGTTGGTGAGGGTTCCTAACCTACTTTGAAAAAGGATGTGTGGAGGTCATACTTTCAGTTATTGGTTTTGATTATTTGGGCATGAAGCCTCAGTAAACATCTCCTTCATGGGAACCAAAGGAAGATTGCTTGCCCTTTTGAATGAGGCTTTATGGACAAAACCCTGTTTCTCAGGGTAAGATGTGGTTTTGAACATCCTGGAAAAATACACCTACACCTGATTCATTGGAGCAGCTCTGGCCAGTATAGGGTTTCAGCCTTGCTTGAACTGGCAGCCCAGATGTTCCCCCAGAACCCAGCATATCCCCATGGACCTAAGGAGTCACTCACCGTGCACCACAATCCAAACAAAACCTTATTTGTGAAACGGGAAGGGAGCTTCAGGTTGCACTCTCAGCCAGCTGCCAGTCCCTCTCAGCTTGGGACCCTTTCCTCCTCTCTCCAGGGCTCCATCAAAACTTTTAGCAGAAATATTTGCCTTTAGGCATCCACTGTGTCAGAAGCCTGACAGCTTGTTTTTATATATATTTTGTTACACTCAAGCATGGGTACTGTTTTAGGGAAGAAATAAAGAAATAAGATGAAAAGTCTATTAGTTAAGCTTTGGTTAACTTTCTGTGTTTTTTGCTGTTTTTCTTTCTTTTTGTCCTAGCCAATGGACAGCTCTTAAATGAGCTTATTATATTCTCTAAAGAGTGATTTATCTGAGTTAATGAGTTATTCACAGGGAGACTAAGAATGCAAGCACGGTGGTAAGTGGCTTAGGTACACAGAAGAAAGAAGTTCTTCCACCAGGTAAGACTTTGCTTCAGACCCTAACTCAAGAAGTGTCAGAAGGAATATGTGACCTCTCTGTCTCTTTGATGACTTCTTTTCTTTTTAGTGGTTGATTAAACCAGAGAGAACCTTATGAGAACTTGGCCATAGCAATATAAGCCACAAAGTTACAGCCATAAAAGTAGCAGTACCAGTTCTTCGTCTTTTCTCTGTTTCTTGAATACCTTAGATGTCAGGAAATGTATCAGCTAGATATTGCTGTGTAACAAACCACATCAAAACTCAGTGGCTTAAAACAATAGCATTTATCATTAACAAGTATATGGGCCAAATAGATGGACCTTCTGATTTCATCTCTGCTCACTGATACATCAGTTGCCAACTGTGGTAAACACCTCTTCTCATCTTGGCTGGACTGTTTCACATGGTTGGGAGCATAGATGGCTAAAGCTGGTCAAGGATAACCTTGAATGGGACAACTTGGCTCTTTTCCTCTTGGTTTCTTATCCTCCAGCAATGTAGCCCAGCCTTCTTCACAAAGTACCTGAGGTTTTGAAAGAGTGTGAAAAAGAGCACAAGGCTTCCTGAGGCTGCAGGAAGATCCAGCACAGTGCCATTTTCTGCACATTCTGTTGGTCAATGCAGAACGTAAGGCCAAGCGCAGAGTCTTCTATGAGGACACAACCAAGGTGCATGGACACAAAGGGACATGGAAAATTATGGGCATAATATGGGGTTGGATGCGACTCCTTTTTAGAAGACTCCTTCTGTTTTTGACTGCCTGCCCTAGAGCTGAGTGGTTAAGTTCAAACTTGAGTGAAAGGAAGGAGCTTTACTAGTATATGATGTATTTTGGTTCACATCTGGCCAATGTCTACTGATTAATTGGTTAGAAGCCATTAACAGAAGTGAGTGATTAGGCTCTGCCTAACCTCCAATATTTAGAAAGAAAAATGAGCAAAAAAGTCAAAGGAAATCAATGGTTCTTCATTCTCACTGGTGCCACTCTCACCTGGATGGTTGCCAAAGACCCCTGACAAGTCTCCTGTCTCTTGTTCTTGCTTTCTTTGTTCTCATAGTTGGCTCCCTTTCATTGAGACTTAATTCTATCATAGCATTCATTCAATATTAAATTTGCCTATTTACTTATATATTCCTTCATCAGACAATAAGCTCCATGTAGGCAACGACTACACTGATGGTTACAATTTTTTCCCCCAACAATAAGGAGAATTTTTGTGATCCATACAGTAGGTAATCAATACAAATTTGGCAAATCAATGACTATAAGAATAAATGAGTGACTAATCACGGGTGTTGTTGATTTTGATTATTTCACATCCTTACAATGGAATTGGAAACTAGATGCATACAAGAAAGGCAGGATTCCTCACATAAGGAATCAGAATTACAATAATATTCCTGTCTTGCATGCCTCTAAAACAAAGCTCAAATAAATCAAAGAGCTCAGGGATCTGTTATAATTACTGTGGTGATATTTTCTAAATAAACAATTGGTACCCATGACCTAATAGGCCTCAGTACAATAAAGGGGTCCTAGCACAGAGTATTTGAGATCAAGAATGTGTCATAAAAGTTTCATTTAAAATCCAACTCTACATCCCTATGAGGCAGCATAACTCCAGGGATTAGAAGTGACTTGCTGCTCCTTCCACAGAGTCAGTTAGATATTTTTAAAATTTTATCTAACCTCTCTTCCACCCTGCGCCTCTCTCCCAGCAGTGGTTCTCTCGGGACTACTGGTTAAACTTGTATCATCCCTTCATTTTCATTCCTAGAGAAGATCAGCAGGGGTGTTTGAGATCATTCATAAAATGTTTCATACAATCATTTATTCTATGGTAGGTTCAGCCACCTAGAACTGTCTTTTGTGTCATAGTTAATCTACTCAGAAATTCTCCTGACTTATGTGATTTTTACAATAAGTGTGGGGAAGACAGAAAGGCCTAGAGTAGGGCAGAAATCTGCCCAGGTTTTAGCAGAAGCTTTGATGCCAGGTCAGCTTCCATTGTTTCTTGCACTTGAGTTTTGTATGCAGTTCTTCTGAGCCTGCAACGTGTTGGGAGATGCTAGAGCAGTGAATAAGAGTCAATACGATTAACTAAGGGAAATATAAAATCTAAGGCTCCTAAGCCTCCATCCAGAAATTCTGCTTCGGTATGCCTGCAATAAGACCAGGAATTGGCATTTAGCCAGCTACCCAATGAATTTTGCTGCACTGACTCCATATTGAAAAATACTGGCATGAGGAAATTAACCAGGGAATTGTCTAGTTATTATTACTTTTTTTTGGTCTTTTAAAGTATAATCTTATTGTCATGTACATTTGATTGAAATAAGCAAATGGTGGGAAAAGTTAATATCTTCTACAGGCCTTTGAATTATAGCTCTGATTTCATAAAATTTCTATATTTTCATTTATCTGGAAAATGAATGAAACAAAACTAAAAATGTATTGAGCTTGACATATTTGATATGTTTTCTTATAGTTTTATCCAATGTAAGTTGTGATGGCTTTATTCAAGACCTTCCTTAGTCTAATACTTGTTTTTGTAACATTTCCCAAAAATATAGCATGAGTTCTCATACTTTATTGCCAGGGAGTGGAAAAACAGATAAATGGTTGGATAAATGATTGTTCTAAGGCTAGTGCTATACCAGGAACATATACTCACGTGGGCCAGTTGGTGGAAGGGTAGAGTTTAAATTGGACCTTAGTACTTGGCTACTGTTTGATGATAGTATTTATCATGAAGCTGTCAGGAAGATAGTCTCAAAAGCATGCTATTGGGAAGAAACCAGGTATGCTCAGTCGAGCCACTAGGGGTTTTTCCTTTTGCAAAAGGATCTGGTGGCTTTTCTGAAAGAGTAAATAAAGATAAAGCTTTAAACCTAAAATTGGATCTCAAGTCAAATAATTTCAGAGAAAGGAGTCAAAACCTGCCCCAGAGACTGAAGCGATGCCTAGGTGGATGAAGCCTCCCTTTGACAGAGGACATGCCTGAGATGCCTAGGGCCAGTGCTAAATTCATGGTTGGCTAATGGAGATGGAGGACGTGTATAAGGCACCATGAAACTCCACCTTATCCCCAACACGTAGATTTGTTACAAGTTTCTGGGGAAGTGAAAATGGAGCTATTAACTGACAGTTTACCAAAAGAGGTAAACCATAGTGTGGCTGAGGAAATCAAAGCCTGTTTTCAGATATCCTAGGTTTGTGTCCATGAATGAGCCATGTGGCCCTGAGCAAGTTTCTAAGCCTATATGCTTTTGTTTCATTACTCTTCAAGAGAGCATAATAAGTGAGACCATTTATACAGGAGTGTTTAACACATTGCTTAGCATATAGTGAGCACTCAATAAATGTTACCTATGATATTGTAATAGAATAAGAAATAGATATTTGGTCTCTGACTACAGCCCCTGACATACCACTTCTAAAATTCTTATAATTTCCTGAGCAATAGTGGTGCTAGGACAATGTTTTGTTCTAGTATTTTGTCCTTGATCCCAGTCCTGACACAGAGTTCTTAAATCCCTTAGACTTTTCTGGCTAATAGGAGTATTTTTCTTTCTAATGGGGCTACTATTTCTGGGCTACTGGATGGGGGCTGGTCATCAGAAAGCTTGGGCAGAAATACAAGCCCCATTAGAAGCTTGGGGCTTATAGCCTCCATTTCCATTCTCCAGAGGGAGGCAAGGGGCTGGAAATGGAGTTAATAGTTGATTATGCCTGTGTGGTGGAGCCTTGATAAAAATTCCTGTACTGTGGAATAGCTTCCCAGATACCTGGACACATGGAGGTGCCTAGAGGGTAGCATCCAGAGAGGGGATGGGAGAGCCATGTTCCTTTCGCTAGATCTTTTCCTATACATCCCTTCCATCTGGTTGTTCACCTGTATCCTTTCTAATAGCTTTTATAACAAACGTGTAAACATCAGTAAAATGTTTCTCTGAGTTCTGTGAGTTGTTCTAGCAATTAACCAAGCATGAGAAGAGGGTCACGGAAAAAAACCCCCAATTTATAGCCGATTGGTCAGAAACGTAGGTGAAAACCCACTATGTATGACTGGCATCTGAAGTAGGGATCAATCTTGTGGGACTGACTGAGCCATCACTTGTGGGATTTGATACTCTCTCTGGATATATAGTGTCAGAACTGAAGTGAATTAGAAGACACCCACTCAGAGTCTATGCAGAATTGCTTGGTTGATGTGTTTTTTCTCCTGAAAAAATCTCCACACACAAAAAAAATGTCAGAAGTGTTGTGTTGAGTGGTGAGTGCGAATAGGAAAAAAATACTTTGGGTTTTTCTTATCTCTTTTGTTATTATTAATACTATTAGCAGAAGCAGCAGTAGCTTTAATGGTGGTATGTATATAAAGCATCTGGGGCCCTGAAACACTAAGTCTTACTATCCTGCCAGAATCATAGTCTGCCTTTGAGAAAGCAACCCCAAGCAGCCAGAGAGATGTTCTTTTGTTGATTTTTTGAAAATGTTTCTACATTTAGAGAACGACGACTGGCCTCTTCAGATTAGGGGGTCTGCTCTTCAGAACTGGCTAGCTGACATTTTACAACACAGCAGTTATCTTTTAACCAAGAGCATTACACCCCACCCTACCAGAAAAGACAGTCTTTCATTTCAAGCACCCTCTTCCAGCATGGTATGAATTACATTCTACCTGGATGAAATTCTCTGGAATTTGTAAAATAAAGTGGATTTGTTTTCCTAGAGTAAAATGTAATGAAAGTTGTTTTTAAAATTATTTTAATGAGTATTATATTGGATATCATAAAAAGTAAGAACTGGAGAGGATTTTAACTGAGCCTAAAATAAAAACAAATTTAAAAAACAGCAATGTCCAGAGCTGACAAAATTTTTGTAAGGTTGGTCTATTTATTATTATGGTGACATTGCTTTAAAAACCCATGCAAGCTTTTATGGAAAGCAACATTACAATATGTAACAAAAGTCACAGAACTGGTTTAATTTTATCGAGTCATTTTTCTCAGTGGAATTTGTCCCAAGACAACAATTCCCCAGAACCAAAACTTGGATTCATAAGAACATATGGTTCATGGACAGAACCTAAAAATTTGATTACAAGAGAATGGTTCAGTCAATGGTGGAATTTTCACTCATTGGAAAAATATGTGTCAATTAAACACTGGTCACTCTGAAGACCCCAAATATATGAAAAATATGTAAACTCTGAAGTAAAATAAAAGAAACAGGCAAGGAAACACAGAATACAAATTGTGTTTACCATTATTTAAAATATCTGTTCACGTACACACAAACTCAGTGGAAAACATAAATATCAAATTATCATTGTGCAGAAAATATATTTTTCTCTTTTAAAAACTTCCTTTTATTGGCTGAGTGCAGTGGCTCATGCCTGTAATCCCAGCACTTTGGGATGCCGAGGTGGGCGGATCACCAGGTCAGGAGTTCGAAACCAGCCTGGCCAACATGGAGAAATCCCATCTCTACTAAAAATACAAAAATTAGCTGGATGTGGTAGCATGCAGCTGTAATCTCAGCCACTCAAGAGGCTGACGCAGGAGAATCGCTTGAACCTGGGAGGCAGAGGTTGCAGTGAGCTGAGATTGTGCCACTGCATTCCAGGCTGGGCAACAGAGTGAGACTCCATTTCAAAAAAAAAAAAAACTTCCTTTTTTCCTACCAAATGCACCTTATTTTTTTTGCCATTAAAAATTGCAATTAATTTTAGAAAACTAACAGCTGACAATTATTTGAGAGCACTATTGCTTATATTCATAAATGTATATTCTCTAAGATCTCATAAATTCCAAGACACAGGCTTGTGAAGACATCTTGTCTATTCCTGATTAATTATCTGTCTGTCTCTGTCTTTCTTTCCCCACTTCCCCCAAACCCACTAGGTAATTTAGTCTTCTGTCCTTTCTCTTTATGGCCAGAGACCAGGCCAGCCTGGTTACAGTTCCACTGCGGCTGTGCAAATTCTCAACTCATCCAACAGCTGGAATAATTATTAAAAACCCCACCGGGGCAAATCTCAGTGTAATAACGGTGAAACCACAGCCACATTGGTATGGGGGGCATCTTTAGTTTTTCATGTGAAAGATGTTTCTCCTCTTCCACTCCAATTTTCTGAGAGTAACAGTGGGCACTGGGTATGCACAATTTGGAACATGTAAGTAGATTCTGCTGACATCTGTAAGGCCTCAGGGAGTCTGCCTCCCGGGAACAGGATGGGGAGCCTTCCCATATGTGGATTTGTCTGCTTTATTTATTCATGTCTGCATCTGTGTCTGTGTTGCTGTGTTTTGTTTTGTTTGTTTTCTGCTTGGCTTAAGACCTTCTTGTCCTTAGGGATCCAGGCCCCGCCCCAAGTGGCTTATGCTGTACTGGATCTTGGAGGTAGAAATCCAGAAGTCTCCATTCCACTCTTTGGTGTTGCATGAATAACTGAGATGAAGCATTCCTCTCTCTGTCAAGGAGTAGGAGTCTCGCTGTGTTTCTGTTCATGCTTTGTGGTGGCCAAGAATGCTAATGACTCTTCGCAAAGATAGAGAAGTGACATAATAAGGGGCTTTCTAATCATTATAGATTCCTCTAAATGTTAGAATCCACTTAACTTGCTATTATGTG
This sequence comes from Cacajao melanocephalus, assembly GCA_963573385.1. NCBI lineage: Eukaryota > Metazoa > Chordata > Mammalia > Primates > Pitheciidae > Cacajao > Cacajao melanocephalus. The sequence goes on from CAUYLG010009428.1 coordinate 142,920, forward strand.
TGGGTTTTTGCTTTTTTTTTTTTTATAACTTACTAGTTAGACTGCAATGCAAGTGACCATGGCTGGCAAGCTGCTGGCTAAAAGAAAAGGGGGAATAGCATAGAAGTAAGATGGGAAAAGAATACTCAGCCGAGTGGCTTCATGACCAGAAAAGAAAAAACAAAAGTTAAACATTCTGGGAATGAAAAGGGTGTGGACAAGTCTGAGTTCCTAGCTATGTGATTACAAGCAACTTAATCTCCAGAAACCTAGCTCCTTTTCCAGGCCTTTGCCCACTGGTGCTGATAGGGTTAATGCTTTCCTGCTCCAACGGCAGGGGGAGAGAGGCAGCTGGTGGGTGCTGGGCTTGGCACAGGGCATCAGGCCTCACTGTACCCCTCCTCCTCTGGGGCTGCTGGATCATCGCATTGCTGAGCAGCTGTTGTGCTCTGGCTGCCAGAACAACCTTTGGAAACCTAGTCCCAGACGTAGCAGGGGTGCTACTCTGGCCTATGAAAGGCGAGCTCAGGCAGACTTGGGAATTGCACCTTCTATGGGTAATGCAAAAGCAATATTTATCAAAGCGCCTCAGTCCCAGGCACCCCAGGCTCTCTTGTCACAGTGCAGCACTTGGCTGCTGGCTCCCTGCAGTGTCTTCACTCCTGCACTGAAAGTGGAGGATTGATACAGTGATCAGACAAGTTCCCCAAAAAGAGAAGAGAAGGAAGCGCTTTCTAGGCTCCTGCTAATGCCGATTGGCTTACAATAAACTCAGAATAGAATGGGTTTACAGAAGTAGGAAACATGCAGCAAAAAACCTCCTAGGCTGGTCCTAGCCCAGCAGAGGGGTTTGAGAGTGACCGGTAGGATTCTCTAGTTTTTCTTTCTGAGCAATGACCTGGCTCAGACCCACCACAGTTCTGTGTCTGGCCAGCAGAGTGGATATGAGAATGAATTCAGAGCCAAGCCACTTAATTTGAATTTTGGCTCTGCCATTTACTTGCTGTGTGACCCTAGGCAAGTTACTTAACCTCTTTGGCTTTCAATTTCTTCCTCCATTATGTAGGAGTAATAATCTCAAAGGATGAGCAAATGAGTTAATTTGTGTGAAGTGCCTAAACTGGAGCATTTTATAAATGCTTTTGAAAATAAAGAAAAAAATCATCTCATTTGTGCAGGCAGTAAAGGTAAGTCCTTATATGGAGCAAAGAGGAGGCTTAGCCTGTACCTGTTGTGCTGATGGCACATTCTGAGCTGGAAAAAGAAGGCCAACATGGAGGAAAAATAGCTTAAGTGGTGAATAGAGTAGCTGGAACAGTCAGTGAGAGTCAGTTGTGCACACATCTTCCCAACTCCATGTTCAGTGATATCACCTTGGTAACTTGAAATTGAACATGGTGGAAGTATTTACACCACAGAAACTGGCAAGTGGCAGATGCTACACCAGCATGCCAGCACCTTTATAGCACATATTTCTGAAGGCCTAGAAGACAGCTGATTATCTGTCTCCCAGCAGAGTTTAGCTCTCTCTGGCTCAAATCTACTTGAGCATCTCTGGGCTAAGAAAAGAAATTCTAAGCTTATACTATAATAAAAGGTAACATTTATTGAGCACCTACAATAGACCAGGCATTGTGTGATTTTTTTTGTTTGTTTTGGTTTTTGTTTTTGAGACAGAGTTTTACTCTGTTGGGTCCAGGCTGGAGTGCACTGGCACGATCCCGGCTCACTGCAACTTTTGCCTCCTGGGTATAAGTGATGCTTGTGCCTCAGCCTTCTGAGTAGCTGAGATTACAGCCAGGTGCCACCACACCCCACTAATTTTTGTATTTTTTATCAGAGACAGGTTTTTGTCATGTTGGCCAGCCTGGTCTCAGACTTCTGGCCTCAAGTGATCCACCAGTCTCAGCCTCCCAAAGTGCTGGGATTACAGACACGAGATACTACGTCCAGCCCATTGTGTAGATAATTTGCATGCATCAGATCATTTAATAATCACAGCAACCTTAGTAGTATTTCTATATACAGGTGAAGAAAATGAGGCCCAGATTGGGTAAATAACTTACGGAAGGGAGTGGCTGAGTTCCGATTTGAATCTAGCTGATATGCATCAGTGGATTGGCAAAAGTAAATTCATTATCCACTTGAAATTTCTTTTACTCATGGTATCCAGGAATTCCATATTGAACACACTGCTCTGTGGATTGTAATGGGATTAAAATGGCTTTCTAAGGAAATCTGTGGTACTTCTAAAATCTATTTTAACAGGGCTAGAAGTTGTTCTTAACATGCATCAATTATTCAACATAAATATAATGGATATTTTCTATGTGCAGGACGCTGTCCCAGGAACAGAGGTTACTAAAGAGAAGTGTGTGACTTGGTTCTCTGTCTTAAGGAACTTGCAGACTTTCCAGTGAGGCATGGCTTGAAAGATTATTCCTATCCCAAAGCAGGACTTCTGGACAATTTTTAAGTGGTTGGGTTCCCTGGGAGTCAGGGTGAGTAAGGAAACTTGCCAAGTCTCAGATCCTTGTCTGCACAGCAGGATCACAGTTGTATGATCGCCTCATAGCTTCATTGTGGGGATTGAATGAGAAAGTACATTTGTAATCTTAGTTCAGTGGAAGGCAAATAGTAAAACCTTATACCTCATCAATATTAACTGATATTCATTATTATTTTTTGAACTGTGAAGACAATTCAATTCTATAAAATGTCTATTGAGGTTTCCGATGTTAGAGCAAAGACAAAAAAATAATAGAACATATTGAGAGGGAAAAGACTTGAAACAGCCTTTCATTGCTCCAGAACATTTAGAACCAGAGGGGACATAGCATAAATCTTAGGAGGAAAATCAGCTTGCATTCTAACTCTGACACTTGTATGGCCTTACCGATTAGGGTTTTGTATCTTCTCAGAGTAGTCCTTCTAAGATGTTAAGTCAGATGAAGTTATGCATGTGATAAAAACTCTCTGATAGGTCTCAATTTCATTCAAATAGAAAGTCCTGGCCGGGCACGGTGGCTTACGCCTGTAATCCTAGCACTTTGGGAGGCTGAGGCAGGCACATCACAAGGTCAAGAGATAAAGACCATCCAGAGCAGGGTGAAACTCTGTCTCTACTAAAAATATAAAAATTAGCTGGGAATGGTGGCACGCATCTGTAGTCCCAGCTACTCAGGATGCTGAGGCAGGAGAATCACTTGAACCTGGGAGGCACAAGGCTGCAGTGAGCTGAGATTTTACCGCTTCACTCCAGCCTGGCAACAGAGTGAGACTCCACCTCAAAAAAAAAAAAAAAAAAAAAGTTCTGGCTGGGCGCCTGTAATCCTAACACTTTGGGAGGCTGAGGTGGGCAGATCATCTGAGGTCAAGAGTTTGAGCAGCCTGGCCAACATGGTAAAACCCTGTTTCTACTAAAAATACAAAAATTAGCCGGGTGTGGTGGCATGTGCCTGTAATCCCAGCGACTCAGGAGGCTGAGGCAGGAGAATCACTTGAACCCAGGAGGTGGAGGTTGCAGTAGCTGAGATCATACTACTGTACTCCAGCCTGGGAAACAGAATGAGACTCTGTCTCAAAAAAATAAACAAAAACCAAAAGTCCTTATGATGGCCTTCAAGGTCCTGTGACCTGGTCCTGTTACTTCTCTGGACTCTTTCCCTCTCTTTCCATCAGCCTTTTTGCTCCACCCATATTGACCTCCATGCTATTGATTCTGCCAGTGGGCCTTGCCTTTGCTATTTTCCTCACCTGAATCTTCTTCTCTCAGATACCCCCATGGTTCTCTCCTTCACCTCCTCAAAGCCTCTGCTGAAATATAACTATCTCAGTGGAACACACCCTGATCTCTCTATTGAAAATCATAATCCACCACTCCTGTCCACCCTGAGTCTACAGGTAGCCTCCACCCAGATCTTTTATTTCACTCCCTCGGCACTGTTTGCTATCCAACACCCTATCTAAGTTACTAATTTGCCATGGTTATTGTTTCCTGTTTTCCCCACTGGAACGTACTCTCCATGAGGGCAAAGTGATCTTTGTCTATTTTGTTTGCTGATGTATTCAAAGTCCTAGAAAAGTGACTGAAATATAGCAGACACACAAGAAATACGTGTGGAATGCGCAAATGAATTACTTAACCTCTGTAAACCCCAATTTCCTCTTCTATAAACAGCAATAATAATCATACTTACTTTATAGGCTTATCATGAGAATTAACTTAGAAAATATTAATACAGATAAAGTATAAGCACAGTGCTTGTTACCTGGTAAACATTCAAGTAATTATCATTACTATCGTTACTACTTCCTAACAGTTTTAATCTCAGACAGATACATTGGCTCAGGTGTAATCTCCATTTGAAAAGTGGCTCATCTCTTAGTGAAGGATTGTTTTAATTAAGCCAAAAAGGAAACTAGTCAATATTGATTTTTGACATGATCGATTACATGACCCTCAAAGACAGGAAGAATATTTTTAGCCAGGACACAGAGCTACCTGATGGAGAATCAGAGTGAAGCTACCACCTCTACCTGCTGAATGTCACAAGATATTTTTGGCCTCTCTTCTACCCTGGGCAAGCAGGCTCATACCTTCTTCTTACCTAGGAATTGTGAGTACATACAGCTGTGTCTGACCTGGGTGACAACTCTAAGCAGTCTTTACCAAGCTGTACATTATATTCCATTATTATTTGCTCCCTTCATGGATCCATTCTGAATTTCCAGGACAGAGCCCATGGTTGACCTCAGTAAGCCAGTTGCTGATCACTGTCCCATGTGGTCAGGACTGTTTGCATATATACTGCCCCTTCCATTGGACTCTTGGGGCTCAGCAACAGGATAAGGGATACCTAGAAGGCAGGAGGGCAGTCACTGTCACAGCTGCCAGGACAGCAGTGTGGATAGTACTCTAGTCCAGAGCAGCTGTGTGACCTTAGGCAGGTCACTTAACTATCTGCACTTCAATATCTTTATTTGTAAAACTAGATGATGAAAATCATAATAATTATAACCTCATAGAAGTGAACTGATTTTTAACATGGTCTAGAATATAGACCAATGTATAATATGTATGTGATTTCTCAAAATCCCACCTAGGAAGCTAATGAATACATCGAAAAGCAGCAGTCAGCATACATCAGCATAGATAAGGTGCATACCTCCTAATTATCTGTGCTCTCTTTTTGTCATTTCTGATGAGTTTGCACCTGAGTATTTTCCTGGATAATCCAGGAAGCAAGTCCCCCATTTTCCACTGTTTAGAGAGATTAGTATATCTCCCAGTACCCTCACTCTTACGGGAAAGATCAGGCCTTAGAGTTGAACTGTGTGCATTTATCAGGAACTGCACAGTGGAGTACTCCACCATCAATATCCCTCACAGATTGTACAGTTCTTTTCCTTCTCCTCAGTCAGCTCATATCCATTATCTTTGAATCACTGCCCTGTATCCCAGACCTGTGCCTCTTTTCCTGGCCTAAACTTAATCTCTGCCCTTGAAGGCCATCAATTGCTCCACGGTGCCAGCTCGGCCAGCTGTTCCTGGAATGGTGGTTTCCCCAGGCTCCTGAATATCACTCTCCAAAAATCTAACCCTGGAAGGAATCAGAGGTCAGACACCATCCATCTACCCATCCATCCATCCCTGTTTGCCTTTCAGCAGATGGTAGTTAACCCTTGAGGGTCTTCCTGTTGGCAGAGTTGCATCTGTGACATATGCACTAGTTCATGTAGTATGTTTCACAGCAGCCTTCATACTCAACAAGTAGGTGTGGCATCCTCCATTGCTCCACCAACAGAGGTCAAGTCTGGCTACTACAGTGACTGGGAAGGGTTTCAAACCCCTGCTGCTGAGCCCTGGGCTGCAATTAATCAGAGCCAAGAGCCAATTCAGGGTCTGAACATTCAACTAGACAGTTAAGCAAAGGGAGCAATTAGGAGCCAGGATCCGGGTACTTGGCTGGGTCTGGAGGTGTGAAGGTCAGGGCCTGGGGGACACTCAGGCTAGAAATGGAATTCAAGGTCAGGAGTGTAAGAGAATAAAGTTTGCATGTCAATCAAAGTGAAGAGCATGGGGAGAGCTGAGTGAACAAGGGCAATGGTGACAGGTGTTTGGTTCATGAACTGGGTAAATGTAGAACCAAAAAGGCAGAGCCCCAACTCAAAAGAGGGACTAGTAGCCCATTGCCTATTGATATTCCATCTTTCCTTGGAGTTCTCATCTTAGTTTTTGTGCCTCCTGATCTTCAACTCTCCAGTGGGTCCAGCCCTCTGGTTTTGCCCTAGCCCATCCACCATGGAGGTACGTGGCAGAAGTGCGGGCTAATAATGATGAGCACAAACCCAGAGTTCAGAGAGCCCGAGTGCAAATCCTGCCTCTGCCCTGCACTAGCTGATTAACTTTGGAGAAGTTGCTAAATCTATTTTGCCTCAGTTTCCCCATCTGTTCAAGGAGGATAACCATAGTGTCGAATTGCAGAGTTGTTGAATTTTAGTCAATGTATTGCAAAGCACTTAGAACAGAGCCTGGCACACAGAATGTATCACCTATATGTTTGCTTATTATTATTATAGAATGTGTGCCTTGGACCTCAGAGAAAAGGGTCAGGCATAGGCCATCAGAGCTTGGACATTTTCCAAATCTTTTAGAAGCCAAATTGTGCCAAGATTTAAAAAAAAAGTTTTGAATTTGGGATATTGTTATTATTGTACATACAGAAGGGGAAAAAATAGTTCATCTTTCCAAGATTTTGCCTGATTGCCCCAGAAAGAAAACATTTTCATTGTGTGGTCATGATTGGGAACACATGTGAACCACACCCCATTTAGCTCAGCCCCTTCCCGTCCTTAGTCTCTCTCTCTCTCCCTCTCTCTGTTCCTAATTAGTAAGAAACCAAGTAGAACTTGGTGTTTCTTTTCCAGTCGTGGTAGGGAACTCTGTGGTGGATTAATTACCTCAAGTAGTCCTGGCTTCCCTAAGGAACAATCAGGGATAGGGCTTGGGATCCAGTGGCTTACGGAGGCATGACAAATTTAAATCTCCACCCTAAGGGAACAGAAATTAATTTTAATAGGAGGCAGTGTGGTCTAAAGTTTAGTGGAGGAGAATAAGTAATCAAAAATGTTTTCTGTCTTAGCTGAACCACTAACTTTTTGTGAGACTTGGCTCTGTTGTAGAATTTAGCTTGTGGGGAAAATAAATCTACCTTTTAGCTAAGGAGTGCTGAGCTGATGGTAGGCAATGACAACAGCTAATATTTAATGAGTTTGTATTTTATACCAGGCGTGGTACTTACTGTTTAATAAGTAATTTAAATATATTTAAATATACTTATTTAACATATTTCAAGTACATAGTAAATTCAACATATACAAAATTCACATATATAAATTCAATATATATAAAATTCTCATTGGCAGGGCTGCGATTATCCCCATCTTATAGATGAGAAAACAGGATCAGAAAAACTGTATGTGGTTTGCCCAAGGATCTATATTTGGAAAGTGACAACAAATGTATCATATTCAATTCTGACTTTCCTTGAGTCCAAAATCTTAAGGGCTCCATCATATTGCATATTAATAGAGAAAGGTGCTTATATTTTATAAGTATTTAAGAAATTAAAATCAAGGATCACATTTGAAGGGTTAATGAGATGGTTCAGTTGGCCGAACAATTCCTTCCTCAAATACCCCAATTGCTCTGTGTTACTCTAGTAATTTACTTTGGATAAGATATTATGTTTGGCTTTTAGCTTTTAAGAAATGAAACTAATCTTTAGAAAGTTTCCAGAAATCCACTAGCTGCTCCCATCCCTATGGACATAATATTTCTCCTGGAAGAAGGCTAAGGGGCCTGTACCTAGAGCAGATTCTAAGCAAGAGGCAGTTTTATGGAGGGCAGTAGTGGGCAGTTCCATGGGAATGCGTCAAGGTCCTGTTCAGAATTGAGGAAGAGCCTGAGGCCACCTGGCAAAGCAGAGTCGGAGAGAGGAGTCAGGCTGGCCTTCAAGAGAATGGAATTGGATATGGGTGGGTTTGGGCATTCTCTACAAATGAATGACTCCCTTTGCTCTGAGTGGCTTTTGACTGGTTTGGCTTCACATGCAAGTTCATTGCATGGCCCTGCCATGGGCTTCACTTGATACAGCATTGGGGTGTTCATTTCTCTGGTGTTACTGTGGGCCTTAGATCTGGAGTCAACAGCCAGTGGCCAGATTCACAGTCTCTCTGACCCCTTTCTTGAAGGATGGCTCCCAGTCCCCCCTTCCTCTAAACCCTTGGAATAAGAATATATAGAGAGTCTCCGTTTTCCTCAACCTGCCCACTCATGCACTCAGGAGAATGCAAACAGAACTTTATTAAGGGATAAGGAATTCCCTGGGGACACTGAGAGAAACGAGGTAATTTCTTTACTGGTAGATACTGTGTGCCCCCATTAAATGGCAGCAAGAACCCCAGAGAAGAAAGTCTACTTAACAGTCTAAAACACAGCTCCAAACGAAAGAGAAGGCAGGCTTGTTTCAATCATCTGCCCCTTGTTCTGTAATAAAAATGTATTTTTTTTTTCCTGAGAACAATTTAGTGTGGCCAATAAAAGCCCAGCTAATTTCTAAATCAGCATGGAGCCAAGTCAGCCACCCAGGAGCTCTCTCCTAGGGCAATATTTCTGAGGCGCGCACAATCTATACTAAAGCGATCAACTTCCCTTCGTCCTGCCAAGGGGATGCGTTAGTGAAGCCCAAAATATGACAAGAGGAAATTTATGTGCAACTTTTACACATAATATCTCATTATGACTCTTCCCAATCTTTCAATTTTAAAAATAAACGGCCTTTGTAATGATTTTACCAGGAGAACATCTAAAGTCAGATTAAAAAGGAAAGAGGAAAGTGGTTCAGCTGCCGTCATTTCTTTCTTTTCTCTGGGTCTTACTTGATGGAAATTCACCTTTCTTTCTTCCTTTCTTTTCTCACTCGTTTCTTTTCACCCTTCTCCCTTTTATTCTATTTCCTTCCTTCCTTCCTTTCTTTCCTTTCTCCCTTCCCTTCCCTTCCTCCCTTCCTTTCCCTCTCCTTCCTTCTTTCCTTCCTTCCCTCCTTCATTTTCTTCCCTCCTCCTTCTTTCGTTTCTTCCCTCCTTCATTTTCTTCCTTCCCTTCTCATTTAAGGATAAATAGAAATTTTTGGGTCTGGCATTTCACCTAAGGGAATAAGATCTCTCTTAGAAGCAAATATGTCTCTTAATATTTGGTACATGATCAAACTTTTCTCTTAGAATTCAGTATCCTTTGCCCAAGATTCTGGTATTAGTTTCTACTGGAATCCCAAGCTCTCCTGTCATAGTTTTCTTCCATTGCATCTGCAGTCCTCATCTTACAACACAGAAACAGAGATGCAGGAGGAGATTCCCTGCTCCTCCTAGGGTCACACATTCCATGTTTGGGGCTCTGCTTATGCTGGGTTCAGAACTCCTCACTGCACTCCCCTTGCTTTGTAGAAGAGGCAGCAGGGCAGGAGGAAATAATTGCTAGTCGTCATTAGGGGATGAGGGGACAGCTCTATGTAAAGACCCAGCATTTATTCCTTTGGTATTGACCTGAAAGTTTATGACTTGTCCAGTTTTTATTTCCTGGAGATATCCAGCTCATGGGGTGTCACTGCTTGTACATTTGTATTTCTTCCTTCTGCCTGGGAACGCACCTCCTGAGCCTATATCCTGGGACACAGCTGCCCCAAGAGAGCCCAACCTCTCCCAGCAGCAAGGCTCTGGGGCTGATTGATTATATTTCTTAATCTTTTTGTTCAGGCATTATCTACAGAAAGCTGACTGCACATGATTAAAATTAACAGGTGAATTAAATACAGGTGCTGCCTTTGAAGAACTCACAGTCTGTTTGGGAGATACGCCCATGAGCAATTAACAGCATTACATCATGAAAGTGTCAGAATGGAAGGTGGAGTGTGGAGGCAAGTGCAACTGGCTGTGCTTGAAAGCGTCAGGCCAGCCTTGGGTCAGAAATGCTTTGCCTGCAAGTTAAACTCTGGGTATAAGACTTTCTAAGGACCATCAGTGAAAGAAGTACCAGTGGACTTTTCTGATCATTGTACCTCCTTAGCATTTATGGCTCTAAATTCTCAATCTGAGCTGGACTTTTGTGAGATGGGATCGTCTTTTAACCTGACAAAGCACGGCTTTCTGTGTGTATGAGAAAAAGGATTATTTTAAGGGCAGTCCTGGCATTAAACAGAGCCTGTCAAATCAGAGACAAATATGGAGGCAGAGACGCTGGTGGGTTGACCCTTGACTTAGAGTAAAAAATACTTACTTGAAGCCAGGAGAAAATCAAGATTATCAATGGACTGGAAATGAATGTTGTCTGGCCCCTGATGGCGACCCTAAAGCCCTACAAAGTGTGGTCTCACCATCCCCCCACAACCCGCAACATTGATCATCCTCCTTGCTGTCATAAACATGTTAGCCACAATTATTTATTGAGTATGTATCAATCACCATGCAGCATCAACAACATGGCACTTGCATGAATGACCTCATGTAACCTCCACACCTCATGGGACGAGGACATCCTCACCTCTCTGATGTAGATGTGGAAACTGAGGCTGGCAGTCCAGCAACTTGTCCATGGCCCCATTTTCGTAAGTGTTAGGGTCAGGATTCAGCTGTGGGGCTCTGAAAGGCCAAACGGTGCTTCTCAAGCCTGCTTGTCCCTGGCTCCTGCATCCAAGATGGTTATTTCTGGCCCTATTATTTGTTACCCATGTCCTCTCCTTACTTCTATTCCCCACCTGAGCTCTGTCTCCCCACAAAACCTTTAAAAACATCTCTGTAGAGTGTTCTTCTTTTTTATTAAATCTCTTTAAGAACATTTCTTGGGTAAGTACCACAAAGTAGGCTTTGGGTTAGGTGTTTTCACTTTGCTTTAGTCCTCAAACAAATCCACCCTATACAAAAAGAGTAGACACTGCAATTCACTGAGTTCGACAGCATGCAGAATATCACACATGTAAATGATGAATCCGAGACTTGAGTCCACTTGTGCCTTTCTCCCTCAGACAAAATTCACTCCCTTCCTGTCTGGGATTCCCTAGCAGCTCTGCTCAGATTCAACATTCACCATGGTGCTTGGCATTCATAGGCTCTCTAGAAATATTTTTGAACAATGAGTGGATAAATGAATGAATGAATGAGTTTATATTAGGAGGGAATTATAGCTTGTTAGAAAAGCATATGGATTCTGAAACTGGACTGCTGGGGCTCAAATCCAGGCTCTGCCACTTACTAGTCATGGGATCGTAGAAAGATGGGCCTTCCCATCTGTCTCACTGGCTGGGACAGAGCCACATGTCTATCCACAACTAAGCACTGGCAAAGGCATAAAACTGGCCAAAGCTGCCTCTCTCTTTTGAATATCTTCCATATTTTCTGTCACAGAGATTAATAGCATGGGTTTTTCTCTTTTCATTCAAAGGGAATATGCTAGTCTGCATTTTTTTTCCCAGAATGGGAAAATGAAAATAATGTGGAGAGTGATGGAAGGAGAGAAATCAGATAGGATAAAATTAACATTTGCTAAGCCCTCACTAAGTTTTGGGCCCCAGGTTTGCACATTGATGCCCATTCTTTAATTTAAACCTCCCAGCCACCCTTCAAATAGAGAAGTAATATGGATGCAGAAACGGAATCAGAGAGAATGAATTTAATCTGTCCAAGATCACACAGCTAGTGAATATCTGGCCAAGATAAATGTGCTTCCAATTGCAAATCTAGTGCTTTCCTCATAACAGAATTAGAAATGTGTGTTCTCTTTATGAAATTCAGCATGAGGGCTTGGGGTAAGAATTGGAAGTCTGGATGAGACTTGGGAGACAACAAACTTTGACTCCAGGGTGGGTCCTCTGTGACAAAAGGCAGACAGATTCCAGGACATATCATCTGGAAGTGACCTGCTGAACTTTTGCTTCCCTGTGTCTGTACCCCACCAAACTAAAAGGTAAAGGCAAGAATCTTGATCCTTAAAAATATCCTTAATGTGAAAAAACCCAGAAAGAAGGAGTTAACCATCTCTTTTCTTTTTCCCCCAAACTATAAACAGTTAGGGTGTTTTTTTTTTTTCTTTTCAAGTGATAAATTTGAGTCTAAAACACAAAGTGGAGAACATTATGTAGAAAGTGCTTATTTTCTTGTGATGTTTGATAGGAATTAGGATTGGCAAAACCCAAACTCTGTTTCCCCTTTCACGCAGCCTGTCATTTTTGTCAAACAAGAAGCTGATTAAGTTTCAATCAAAAGAACAAAAGACTCCAAAAAGATTCTTCTTGGAAAAGCAGTGGCTTTAGCAATTACCCCATGGAAAGTACACTTACTGTTGAGCCTGTGACTTAACTCAAACGCCAGTGTGCCCTTTCTGTTTAAATAGTGAGTGTTAGGAACACGCTGACCATCCTAATTTAATCCAACCCTTGAGAAATGAGAGAACCTTGTTAATTATTGACACCACAATTGAGTATTCACACTATGTATGCTGGGGGAGATTCCCTTTTAGTAAATGTATTTCAGGCCAGTCATTGTGAGTGGACAGAGGAGGAGATTCTATCAGGAGCAAACAGGGTGGGTGGAAGGGAGAAAACTTGTGGCTTATTGTAAAAATGTCCAGGTGTTATTTTCTTTCACTATCCATGACCTTTCATAATGCCTTCCCACACTGTCTCTGGACTGCCTATGTGACTTGCTTTGGTCAACAAGACCCACGCTGATGCTCAGAAAATGAATGCACATTGGGTTGGCCCTCTCTGGCCACTCTTGAGACCTTTGTGACCAGCACTATGTAAATGAGGCCAAGCCAGCCTATTGGGTGATGAAAGATACGTAGTTAAGTCATTCCAGTAGCAATGGCTGACTTTGTGCCAACCATGAGATGTGTGAGGCGATTCTAGACCACACAGCTTCAGCCAAACCATGCACAATGAGAACCTTCTAGCCAATGGATCAGGAATCTCAGAAAAATCATAAGAAGTATATAAATGTTTATAGTTACAGAGGTTTGGGGTTGGTCTCTTATTCATCAAACACCAACCTATCCACTAATCTTCTCTTTGCTCTCTAGATTCCAGCTTCAGTCTGTCAACTAGGATAGGGGGAGGTTCTAACCAGAATTCAGAATGCCATCTTTTTGAGATCTATCACCAGAGGTTTTCAGGCACAGAGCCTGTATTTAGCAATTTCAATTTCAAAAAGACAAGCCTTGTTTATATGGCTTGTCTTCCCGCAATCCACATGTGGCTTTGACACAAGATTCAAATTCTCCATCACTAGCTATTGAAGTTTTCTCTTTTAAGAACTGGGGTATTTTGCTTCTGTCTTACCATCTGACTATAACCCAGCCAGTTGTCAGTTTATAAAGCTCAGTCCTGGTGCTGCCAGGTATAAGGGATTCTGTCTGTTAAGTAGAGTGGGCAGGTGAGACATCAGGGTACACAAGTCTCTTCTGTTTTGAATTGTTGCATAATCATTGCCCTCATCACCCTCAATCCCCAAGATTTCTCTTTCTCACCTCTGGAATTCTCCTATGTTATACTGAACTATGTTGAAGGACTGAAGATTCATGTACTTGAAACTTCTTTTCTTTCAGCACCTTAGGCATGCTTCCTGGGTACAAAAGTCCACTGTCTGCATCTCCCCACTCCCAGGAAATCTGAGTTCCGGTTTGCTTTGAGGAGCTAGCTTTTACTGATACAAACTGACATGAAAAACCAGTCAAATCTGGGAGATCTCATTCTGCCTTCATTTCACGAGGCCTAGATATCATCATAATTAAGTGTGTTCTCCTTAAATTAAACCAGATTTTATTCCAAAGTCATATCCTTGCCTTTGAAAGTCCCCCAAATTGTGCACTCAAACAGGTTAGGAAAATTCTTTAAACCCACACAGTTCTGAAGGTTCTCTGAGTACCAGAAAAATTCTAAATTTTCTGTGAAATGAGGAAGACAAGCTGCAAGTTCCAGACCAGATCAGCCCATTTTCATATGGTTACTGGTCACTTATGTTGTCCTGCTGGTGGCCAGCCCTGCTCACCTCTGGCCTCACTGCAGACTGCCTCCTTGAATTCAGTCAGGAAAGTACGTCAACTCTCAGCTCCCCTTCACTTCTGGCTTTACTCCCTTTTTTTTATTAAAGGAAAGTAAAATAAATGTAATCTGAGGTTTCTCAGGGGATGTTTCATTTCTTGTTGTTAAAGTACAGAATGTCCCAGTAACAACATGGGAAGAACACCATTATAATAAATGAATGATGCCTGCTTATTAGTCTAGTGGAGAAGAAAAATAAGGGTGTTCTGGAGGTATCTAAGACCCCTAGCCTTCATTTCCAGGGCAGAAGGAGAAAACTCCAGCTATTAATCCAAAGAATTCCAGTTTTGTTATGGGTATGACATCATGTTGCTGCTTGCCCATACCATGGCTATTTTTGAGATGCCTGAAGAAAGAGGGCATCCAGTGTCTGGCCCCAGACAACATCTAAGACAGAAGCTTCTATAGGACCAATTTTGGAGGGCTCACTTCTGCCACAGTTCTATTAATTCTTTTATTAGATCATTTCTCAAAAGCATTGTAGCTTGAGTCTTGAAACTAGAATGGTTTTAGGTGACAAAACCACCAAGGTCAAGGCTGAGAGTGAAAAGTGCTCTGTATCTTAGGGAGGAAGCTCTTTTAGCATCTATCTCTCTTTAGTTTTTGCTTTAGGTGAGCCTGTCCTCAATTTAGTGTACAGAACTTGAATATTTCCTCCTGAAATCCAGCAGGAAATATTCTCAAGAGTAGAATATGCTGGAAGCCCTTGAGACCGATTGGCACTTCTACTCACATTCTAATGTCCATACACACACGTACACACACATGTGCATGCACTCAGGTTCATAGACGCATACATACACATGTGCATGCATACACACAGGCCCATATACATGTATGCACATGTGCATGCACACACATAGGTTCATACACACATATATGCATGCACACACATGCCCATACACATATGTACACACATATATGTGCACAAGTTCACACATACATACACATGTGCATGCACACATGCAGGCCCATACACACGTGCATGCACACAAGTCCATAGACATATGTGCACACACATCTGCATGCATACACCCATGGCCACACACATGCACACACATGTGCATGCACACAGGCCTACACACGTGCACACATATGCATGTACACACAGGTCTATACACACATGTAAATACATTTGTGTACACACAGGTTTATACACACATACACAGTGCATGCACACACAGGCCCATACACATGCACACACATGTGCATGCACATGGGCTCACACAATGTGCATGCACACATAGGTTCATACACATATGTACACAGCTCCACACACATGTGCACATGCATGCATAGACATGTACACGTGTGTGCAGTTTCATAATACACATGTGCATGCACAGTCTATGCATACACACATGTGCATGCATACACACATCCACACGTCTATACACACGTGCATGCACAGGTGCACACACGCGTGCATGTATACCCACATGTCCACACACACATGTACACATATGTGTGCACAGAGGTTCACATACACATGTGCATGCACACACACAAGTTGATACACACTGCACATATGTGCATGCATACACACATGTTCATACACGTGTGTGAACTTTGTTCGCACACATGTACATACACACGTGCATGCATACACAAATGTCCATACAAATTTGTACACACGTGCATGCACACAGGTCTATACATGCATGTACACACACATGCATGCCCATGGACACAAAACTGATACTATTCAACAGACATTTATATCATTTCCCAAGTGCCAGCCACTCCTTTAAGTTCTTCTATTGACTCACCTAGTAATTACAACAACCCTATGGGGTAGGCCATTTCACAGATGAGAAAACTGAGGCTCAGTAAGTTTAAGTAATTCGTCCACTGTTATACACTTAGTAAAGGGGAGAGCCATAGTTTGAGTTCAAGTAGTCTGGCTGCAGATTTGTTCTTTTCCCTTTTTTTCTTTTCACCTAGGCTGTAGTGCAGTGGTGCAATCACAGCTCACTGTAACCTTGAATTCTTGGGCTCAAGTGAGTCTCCCACCTCAGCCTCTCGAGTAGTTAGGACAACAGACGCAGACCACCACACCTGGCTAATTCTTTACTTTTGTAGAAACTGGATTTCACTATGCTGTCTGTGCTGGTCTTGAACTCCTGGCCTCAAGCGATCTTCCCATTTTGGCTTCCCAAGTAGCTAGGACTATAGGCATGAGCCACTGCTCCTGGCCCGGAATCTGTTCATATATATATATACATATATACACACACACATATATATACATACATATATATACACATATATATACATACATATATATACACATACATATATATACATACATATATACATATATATATATACATACATATATATATACACATATATATATTTTTTACATTGCGTTTTAGGTTTTGGGGTACATGTGAAGAGCATGCAGGATTGTTGCATAGGTACATACATGGCAATGTGGGTTGCTGCCTTCCTCCCCCTCACCTATATCTGGCATTTCTCCCCATGTTATCCCTCCCCAACTCCCCACCCCCCACTGTTCCTCCCCTAGTTCCCCCCCACAGACCACAGTGTATGATGCTTCCCTCCCTGTGTCCATGTGTTCTCATGGTTCAACACCTGCCTATGAGTGAGAACATGCGGTGTTTGATTTTCTGTTCTTGTGTCAGTTTGCTGAGAATGATGGTTTCCAGGTTCATCCATCTGTTCTTTTACATACTAGCTGTTACTGCCGTCTTTGAATTAGAATGGCCACTTCTGCTCTTCCATTTTATTCTCTCTGTTATTTCTTATAACAAAGACCTCACTCTAACATGTGTGCAGGAGACACTGGCTGCACTGCACTGTTCGATATAAGTGCTCAGATGCTATAAGTCTATGCTGTCTTCCTTAGGGTCTTCGTAAATATTGGTTTCACATAAAACGGTGCCTCCTCACAGAGGGGAATGTAGGGGATGACACATCTTGCCTTTTTTTTCCTACACTTTATGATTAGTTATAGTTTAAGATTCATTGGGATACACTTTACCAGTGGGAAGAATCCCTGTGGAAAGGTCCATGCCAAGCTCAACACTGCCTCTCTCCGTCCTTCCACCTCCCTTTGCCTCACTTCCTCATAGGTTGTTGCTGGATGACTGATTATCTCACCCTCACCCCCAGCTAACACACAGGAGGGTCACCTCTCTTCATCATCTGGAGTTTTTACTCCTCATTTAGGTCAAATTGCCAAGTCATAGACTTTCACAATTTTCAATTGTGTATGTTGCCTGACATTGACTAACATCTCTCTATGAAGACAAGGATCATTGTCTATTTTGTTTTTTGTGTGTGTCTAAGTATTTTCTCTCTTTCATCATTGTATCCCCACCATCCAGCATGGTATTTGGCACCTAGTATGTATTAACTAGGTTTTGGATACATACATGAATTTTAAAAGGATTTTAACACACATAATCCTTTTAACACACATAGTATTTAATTATTTAACACACATAGTATTAATCAGCCCTACCCTTATAGTGGTTGCAGTCTGGCAGGGGAGACAGGTGGGTAACTTAGCAACATCAAAACAGAGTGTGATAAATGCTTTGATAGTTAACTATGCATATACACACAAATATACACTCATACCAACAAACTTGAATTACACACACACACACACACACACACACACACACACACGTAATTATAATGCTGTTAAGGTGTTTACTCTCAAGTTTATCACCAGGGATTGGAAAAAGTCTTGGCTAGGAATGGTGAATATAAACATTTCTCCTCTAATCTGACCAAATTTACTTTCTTATTTCCTTGTGAATTTTTTGATCCCCTGCTTCTTAACGTATCTCATTAATGGGGATAATAACATTCTGATATCAGATTTCAGTCTTACTTCAAAGAATTCTCAGTTTCTGTGTATGAAATGGCTTACCTCCCAGACTTAGGAATGCAAAGTGTTTTCCTACCTATAGCAATTTATGTTCCTATTTACTACTGTACAGACCTAAGCTAATGATGAGCTCTAAGGAAGTTCATTCTTCTCTGACACCATAATAAAATATGTAAGTGGACTCCAGCAAGAGCCTCTTTTTTGCTGTGCCACTTAGGACCTACAGTCAGGGATGATGTTTAATGCTTAGCCCTAGATGTTACGTGGGGCAGAAGATCAAATTTTTACCTTGTTACTCATGAAGATCAGCATGGTGTAGGTTGCTTTGGGCCACACTAAATACTGTTACCCTTGCCCGGAGGAGTCTGGTTTTGCTGTTAACAACTTATTTCCCATTTTTATAAGTGATCATCATAGCACATCATAAGTGTTCATATTTAGCTTTGTTCTGGTTCTTGCATACCTTAGTTTTCTAAAGTTTTGCTCGATTCTTCATTCTCCTTCACTCTATCTCCTGCATCTTTTGATTTGGAGACATTTTCTACAGTATGGATTTCTCCTTTGGCTCCAGTTTCTGGACATTCAGGCTTAACTCAAGCAAACCCTTTGATTTATGGCAGTAAATATGTGTGGGATTTAATTGATTTGAATTTAATTGCATTTAACCAAAGTAATTACATTTTACATGTAAATACACAGGAGAGGAGTCTAAAAAGAGCTTTCTCCACACCAGTAAACATGTGCTTATGCCATGACTCCAAGCACCAAACAACTGTGCATGAACATGAGTGTGTGCTGTGTAGGTATGGCATGCATGTCTAGGCTGTGTGTCTGAGGCAGGACACAGTTATTTACCTTGCATGTATTTTCTGATTCTTTCTTCTTGATACCCTACTGTTCTTCATGGTGGTCATGCATCTAAGACCAGGCAATGAGTCATGATTGGCCTAAGCTAGTGATTCCCAACCAAGGACAGTTTCATTCCCCAGTGGATATTTGGCAATGCCCAGAGACAGTTTTGGTTATTAGAAATGGAGGAGAAAGTTGCTGTAACATCAGTGGGTAGAGTCCAGGAGGGTTCCTAAACACCTTACAATTCACAGGCCAGCTCTCTACAACAAAGAATTATTCATCCCCAAACGATAATGCTGAGGTTGAGGAGCCCTACTCTAAGACCATCACAACAATTATTTTCACCCTTTTATGCCTTCCTTTCTAGCTAAGGGTGGTTATGTGACCCAATTCTTGTCAAGAAGATGTAAACTGACATTATTTGTTGATAGACTACATCTAAGTGTTTGCTTTTCTGGTATAGGGACAACAGGACTGAAAAACACTTTTTTCTTTCTGTCTCACTTTGATCTCAGACATAACAACTGAAACTTCAGCAGCCATCTTGCAACCATGAGGAAAAGGCCAAAAGAATCAGAGCAGTCTCATTCTTTCTGTGTTGGAGCTGTTGAATCAAATCTAACAACAACTTAACCTCTATTGCTGTAAAAAACTCCAAAGCGATGGAATCTCACTTGTTAAATGGTTGTAAATTAGGTTTTCAGTTATAACCTCTAAGGATATTTCTGACTAATACAGAATGTGAGAGTGTGTGTGGAGGAGAAAACATAACATGCACATTCCTCATCTCATAGCCCTCCCAGCCTGCTCCCACTACATAGAGGAGTGTAAGAGAATAAAGAATTCCACTTCCTCTCCAGTAAAAGCAAAATGTCAGAGCGTAGCATTCTGGTCCCAGTGAAGAAGTCGTAAGACTGTGTCAGGGAGTCAGGAACTGAGCAAAGAGGTCTGAAATTGAGGACCCTTGAGGGCATAACAGTTACTTTAGGAAAAGCCTTATGCATTTGCTGCCCATCCACTGAAACTGTAGGGAAATATGACAGTTCATTGGGTAAAAGTGGACTAAGCATTCTCCTGGAGCTGACTTGGGGGTCAGAGGCAGCCAGGTTTTTAGTTGAGGAGCTTCAACTCACAAGAGGTTTGGAAAGCAGGAGTTAGATGAGAAATCTCATCCAGGTGTAGGACTGTGTTCCTCAGTGTGCAGTTCCTACAGAGTTTTCCAGTGGCAACTAGGACAGATTAGAACTCTATTTTATTTCAGATATGTTTGGGGGGAGATTCAGAGATGCTCCTTTGCCTTGAGAAGAGTTGGATATTACAAAACTCTGTGAGCTCTGTAATAAGCAAAAATGACTCCATCTTGTAAATGTCCTCATCACCGAGGTGTGTGGAAGGTCTGGGGTAGAGCTGGCTGAACTAACTCAGCAGGAAATTGTTTTATGAAAATACAGACTCCTACTGAGATTGCTTGTATTTCAGACTTAATTCAAACAGCTGCAGAAACATCATTCATGGGTGTGAATCAAAATGATACAATTTGCCATCCTTTCTCTTGAGGAAGACACTGGCTTCTCTCAAGAGCTCTTTAGAATTAAATTTCTTGAGCTACCATGAAAAAGTTACTTCCTTGGCCTCAACCATTTTTGTCTGCAGCAAACACATTATCCTTTACAGCAGTGGTTTTCTCTGTCAGTTGACCCACTGTGTAGGATGAGGGTGTTCTGAAGTCTAGGGGTGGCTGTCAGTCCCCAGATGTAGAACAGAGGGAAGTTGGAGTGGGTGGAACTTGTTTACTTCCTGCAGGGCTCTGCAGCTGGATTCCTACCAGCTACGGATTTGGAGTGCCTGCTACAATTTCACTCCAGCTGCCAGTGGATGTGGCAACGTGTTCCCATCTTACCCATATCTTGCCATCTCAAGGCTCTGGAAAAAGACCAGGACAAGGGCAATGTGAAATCATCACTGAAGGAAATCACCTATTATAATTTTCAACAACTGATGCTTCAAAGAATGTGTTAGGACTGGTGTTATTTCAGAGGAGAAGAGTAAAGAAAATCTGAACCTATTCACTCCCCAAATTATAATCACTTTGAGTACATACACCAAATACTCAGCACCTACTATGTGGCAGTCACAGTGCGAAGTGCTTTGCATGCATTTGCTCATGGAATTATTACCACACCAACATGACCTGCATAATAAGAAAACTTTGAAACGAAGTTAGTAAGTGACTTGCCCAATTTTAGTTGGTAAGGTTTGATATCAGGGAATCTGGCTCCAGAAACTGCTTTCTGAAAAACTCTGGTACCTGGTCACCTGCTCCATCTGACTTTGGTTTTGGAGAAATCCCAGTGTTAAAGTTGCCAGAGTACACCTGAAATTCATGTTAGATATAAAGCCTTTATTCAAATGAATTGCTGAAAGAGAGTAATTTTTTTAATTGTCTGCTTTGATTTTTCAAGTTATAACAAAATATCTAGATTCATATCTTTGTACAGGGCAAAGGCAAAGAGACTATATTACATTCCGATGACCACAAAAAAGCAGATTGCTATTTGGAAGGGAGATGATACTGATTTTTCTGCTATTGTTTTGTGCCAGGTCTAACCATGACTTTGGGCTTCCAGACAGAGGTAATGAGGTAAAAGTCAATATGGCCTTCTCTGCAAGCTACATAGATGCTGTGGCCTGAACAGGCTGAGGGAAAAGAATGAGCATTCACCTCAGGAGGATAAAAGAAAAACAGATGCCTCAAATTAACATCTAAGAGGGAATTGGGAGTTGTACAGGTCTGGAATAGCTGTAATAATTATAAAGTATGTAACATCCTTATATTTCTTTTTTCCTACTATTTTTTTTCTGATTTTCTTATCCACTCTGCTGAAGTCAGTGTCTGATTCTCTGCTTCCTCTTTTATGAATGTAAATAACACACATCAGATAAAGAAAGGCATCAGTGAGGTGGTCTATAACACATTTCAGTGTAATGCAGAGTAGAGAAAATGTCTATGGATAAGGTCAGTTGGGTTTTCTGTTTGTTAGAAAACAATGGCTGTTCCTATGCTTCAGTGAACTATGTCATTCATTCATGGCTCCACCTGTCCATTCCATTTATCCATCCATCCATCCATCCATCCATCTATCCATCCATCATCCATCCATTCATTCATTCATCCATCCATCCATCCATTCATTCATCCATCCATTCATCTATCCACCCATCTACCCATCTATGTATCCATCTCTTAACAACTGTTCATTAAACGTTTACTCTGTGTTGGTGATGAGGAGACCGAAGATAAGGCAGAGTTCCTGTTCTCTTAGAGCATATTATCCAGGAAGGAAGACAGAATTATTATCAAATACACAATGAATAATACACATATCCCATTGGAATAAGAGTTATACAGAGAAGTTAAATGAGGTACTGTGTTAGAGAGTGAGGTTAGATTGTGTCAGGAAAGGCTTCTTGGAGAAGCTGATATTGTGGCCATGATCTCATGCTGAGAAGAAACCATCAATATGAAGCACAGAGTGAAACACATTCTAGGCCAGAGAGCTGCTCACACAAAAGCTATGAGGCTGACTCCTCCAAGAATGTATGAGACACTGAAGGAAATCCAGTGGTCAGCAGCACATGTGGCAAGACAGATAGTGAGACACGAGGTCAGAGAGGTAGAAAGTGTCAGGAATCATAGGGTTTCCAAAGCTAATCTGTGGAATCTGATTTTTGTCCTAAGCCTAATTGGAAACCGCTGGCAGATTTAAGCCTGAGCATGGTATGATCTGTTTAATGTTTCAGTAAGACTTCTATGTCTGGTGTATGGATGGGGAATTGTAAGAGGAGCAGGAACCAGAGTGGGCATTAAGAGGGTTTTTGCTACAGCTGTGAGAGAGGCAGGACAGAGTGGAGTGGTCTGCAGAATTTAGAGATGTGTGGCAGTGGGCAAATTATGGAGAAGCAGAGATAGAAGTGGGAGGATGGGCATGTCATACATATAGTAGTGGAAACCATGAGCCCTTCTTTCAACAACAACAAAATGTATTAAACACTTGCTTTGTGCTGCACCTGGAGTGCAAATATTAGTAACTTAACATCCCTGACCTCAAGGAACTCAAAATCCTGGTGGGGAAGACTGGGATATAAACATATAATTAAAATAGATTTTAATAAATACTGCAATCAAGGGATATACACGGGGGCTAGGAGAGCCCAAAGTAAGGACTGATTAACTCTGTTTTAAAATTAAATAATGTCGGCCTTTTGATAGACATTATTTTTATTGAATTCTATCCATTGGTCTACTGAGTTGGATTAATGTAAAGAAAACTCAATAAAATTTATGTCAGTCAAATGTTTGGGTTCATGTTCTGGACATAAATTATTTGATAACTCTGGACTACTCACTTTTATTTTCTGCCCATCTATCAAACAGTTTAAGTCATTACCACCTTCAAGTTTGGACGCAGGAACAGATTGTGATAGTCACATCCTAGTCTCACCATCTCAGTGACTTCTGGGGGTAAAGTAGTGAGTTTGTGGGAGCCAGCTGGGGATAGGTTGCTGATTCTCTAGGGCCCATTGATGATAAGGAGGTTTCACTATTTCCACTTTCTTTCCATTATGTTTATCAGAAATAAAGTATATTATTACATACAGACAAAATCATTTTTGATATGCAGTTTTACGACTTTTAGAAAACTTGAAAACATTTTACTATCACTGATCTCAAGATATAAAATGTTAATCTCAAACCCCAAAAATGTACCTCCTCCTTCAACTCCTGGCTGTCTCTGATCTGTTTTCCTTCCTATCATTCTGGCCTTTTCCAGAATGTCATCTAAATAGAATCATGTAATTTGAAACTGTTTGAGTGAACTTCTTTCACTTAGCATCATGTATTTGAGATTCATCCAGTTGTTATGTGTGTTAGTAGTTCATTTTCTTTATTGCTGAGTGGTATTCCATTGCATGGATGTGCTGCAGCTTATCAGTTCTGCGGTTGAAAGACATTGGGGTTGTTTGTAATTTTTGAAAATTATGGATGAAGCCACTGTAACAGTAATGAGGGTATTTTTTGTTTGTTTGTTTTTAATAAGCATAAGTTTTCATTTCTCTCAGGTAAATATCTAGGAGAGAAACTGCTGGGTCATACAGTAAGTGTATGTTTAACTTCTTAAGAAACTGTCATACTATTTGACAAAATGGCTGTGTTATTTTGCATTTCTGCCAGCAATTCACGAGAGTCCCAGGTGCTCTGCAAAAGTGCTAGCACTAGTGTCAGAGATTTTTCATTTCAGCTATTTCAGTGGGTATCTCATTGTGGTTTTAATTTGCATTTTCCCAATAAACTAGTGATGCTTTGCAACTCTTCATGTGCTCCTTCTGTACATGATGCATCATATACATGTTCCTCTTTGTTATTCAAATACCAATATGTGTTTAACCTACCCTTTACAGTGCTAGAGACACAAAAATGATTAAGCCCCAGTGTCTGACCTCTGCAAGTTCCAGTCTTGTAATGCAGATAAATAAATTACAACTGTGAATGTAATGTGAGTGGTTCTGTGGAAATTCCCTGCAAGGTAAGATTATAACCTTTTAGGACAATTGGGAAAATCCTCAGAAATTCTGTAAGGTCTTTAGAATTTAACTTTGAAAGGCAGACTGGGATAGGAGCCATGGAGAGGGGATCCCTAAGGAGAGACAGTAATTAAACTTCGATGGCAGAGATGGTGAAGACACTGACAATACAAGAAGAAAAAGGGAATACAAAGATGTGAGGAATAAAGAAGGAATAATAAAAATTGCAGAGCAGGACAGAGATCCATATTAGTCAGGGAGGCTGCCTGTAGGTAGGTAGGAGATGATGGTAAAAATACGAGTGGATCAGAAGGAAGAACATTGAGGAGACTTAACTGAACATACAGTTGATCCAATGTTATCTGCTGAGCATGAGGAGAAATGAGGCATGATTCAGGCTTGAATGAAACAGATCAGAAGTGGGCTGAGACTTGGAGTCTTTTCTGACTACATTTTCCTCCACAGTCTTGTTCTCCTGCCCTGACTTCACAGCCAAGAGCATCCTGAGAGGTAAAGGATGAAACAGTTTCCCCCAGAGCTGGAATCCTTCCTTCCTCCTCTGAATCTTGTGCTTCTTCCAGCATGCCATGCTTCATGCTGGGTGGCAGCCAATTGGACAATATGCATCCTCTTTCCACAACTATCAACACATCGCCATGTTTGTCTTCAGCTGGCTGCCAGCTCAGAGGACCCTGAATGTGGAAGGTTTATGGGGCATCTCCCAACACCTTCTTCACTGGAATAATCATTATATAGGACCAGAATAGAATAAGGGCAGGAACCTGCCTGAGAGTGCTCAGTCTCCCATGCAGAGTGCAGCCCATTGGTTGTAAAGTGACTCTGTTGTTCACAGAATTTCAGTTCCATATTGCAAAGGCAAAAGGATGATGTAGCAGAAGAAAGTCTAGAGAGTGGTGGTGCAGTAACTGCTTTCACCAGGAACAAGAGTCAGGCAGAAAAGTGAGGCACGAATGCTGCAGCCATCAGAGACCTGAGCTGAGGGTTCAGACCACTCAACACAACCAGGAGATTGCCAAAACTCATGGCAGATGCCTTCCAGTTGTTTCTAGGAACCATACTCTGTGATGGCAATGGGTAACAAGACAGCATAACTTACAGTCTCAGAAGAAAGGTATAATGTGGATTTGTAGCTGATTCCGAAACATGAAGCTTTTGCACTGTCTTAGGTGTAAACATCATGTATGAGATAGAACTATGACTAGCTAATATTTACTGAGTCCTTTCTATATGTCAGCCCCTCTATTAAGCATTTTATTTTCATTAAATGTTTTGTTTGACCTTTGAAAGAGTCATTCAAGTAAAATTTATTTCTCCATTTTAAAGATGTGAAAACTAAGCCTTAAGGAGGCCAGATAACTTGTTCATGGTCAGAATTAGAAAGTGACAGAACTTGGATACACATCTAGAAGGAGAATCAATTAAAGAAAATGCATTCCTGATCTCTGCATGAGTTGTCTCCTTGTGATGGAGAACAGGCATCTCTGAGGCATTGTACATATTTCCTCACATTGAAATGAGATTACAGTGACATTTCAGAATTAAGTGGTCAATCACGTTGGGCTTGAGAATACTTTGAATAACAAATGCCACTTTCTTTATGACCTGGCTAACTGAAAATAAATAGAAAATCAGATTATTTTTATAGACAATGAATTTTTATGTTTATATGCCAGTATAAACCAAGAAGCTCTAATAAAAAAACAAACAATCAGGAACTCCTAGAACTAACAAGGGACAATGGTAATGCATGATCTGTATATTCTGTGTACATATATAGAGAAAAATCCACAACTTCCTTAAGTATCTAATGGCAAAAAACAACTATAAATGGGAATGGGGGAGAATGCCCTACTCACACAAGCAACAAAACTCCTTACTACTTAGGAATAAACTGAAAAATGAAGGTACTTGACTCACTAATAAAACCATAGCATCTTAATGAAGGGCATTAACATAAAGAAATAGAAAGATGTAACATATTATTAGAAAGAAAGGATTCTATTTAAAACAGAGCAAATCTCCCCAAATTACCATATATATTTAATGCAATCTCAGTGTGTCTTCTTGATCATATTCCACTTTCTTTGCCTACATTCTTCAGATTTCTGAGATAAACTCTATCCTAAAAGTTTAATATTCATATTGATATTTGTATTTGCGTAGACACAGATGAAGTTATTATCTAGATTAAGATTTAGAACATTCCAATACCCTTGCAGGTTGTCTTATGTTCTCTTCATTAGTTAACCTATTATGGATGCTATCACTGCAGATAAGTTTTTACTGTTTTTCAACTTCATGCGACTGGCATTATTCATATTTGTCTTTTTTCACTCAACTTTAAGTCTATAAGATGCATTTTGCTTTGCGTATAGCCATAATTTATTTTCATTGCTGTGTAATATTCCATTGTTAATGTATCTATTCCACTTTGGGTTGTTCCCAGTTTGGGACTATTATAAATAATGCTTCTATAAAGATGCCATTGTTGGATATGAACACAGATTTGTGTTATACCTGTGTGTGTGTATATGTAATATATAGACATATGCTATATATGTAAAACACAAAAATATATGTATATATATTTGAAAGATAAATTGGCTGTACATAGGGCATAAATTCTAAGTAATATGTAGCTTTAACAGGCACTTCTCAAGAGTTTTTCATTGCTGCCAAAGAGTAAGTATGAAACCCAGTTGTTATACATACTTGAAATTTATTATTATCAGTCCTGTTAATTTTAGCTACTAGATGCTGCTGGCATCTAGTCAGTAGAGGGTTGCTGTTAAACATCCCACAATGCGTAGCATAGCTCTCATAACAAACAATTATCTGGTCTCAAATATCAATAGTGATGAGCTTGAGAAACCCTGGCCTACCCTAAATTTCTGAAGATATTTTCTTCTAGAATCTGTGTTGTTTTTCCTTGAACATTGGATTCTATGATTCATCTCAAATTAAATGTGTGAGGTAAGGGTCAAAGCTCATGGTTCCAAAGAGATATGGCACTGATCCTGAATATTTATTAAAATGATTATACTTTCCCCACTAAAATGACACTTTGTTTTTTTATTGCTGGGAGACCATAAATGTGTAGATTCAGTGGGGTATGGGGAATCTGGATCTTCTATTTATTTTTCTACGTATCTATTGATATGGTTTGTCTGTGTCCCCACCCAAATCTTATCTTGAATTGTAGTTCCCGTAGCCCCCATGTGCTGTGGGAGGGCCCTGGGTGGGAAGTGACTAGATCATGGGGGTGGTTTCCCCCATGCTGTTCTTGTGATAGTAAACTCTTCACAAGATCTGATAGTTTTATAAGCATCTGGCATTTCCCCTGTTTGCACTCATTCTCTCTTCTGCTGCCCTGTGAAGAGGTGCTTTCCGCCATGATTATAAGTTTCCTGAGGCCTCCCTAGCCATGTGGAACTGTGAATCAATTAACCTTCTTTTCTTTATAAATTACCCAGTCTTGGGTATTTCTTCATAGTAGTGTGAGACTAGACTAATACATTTATCCTTTGCTGAGAGCACAGTATATTCATTTCTGAAACTTCATATTAAATCTTGATATATGGTCATCCAAGTTTATTTTTACTAAGACTTAAGAGCAATAGATCTTTTCTAGGTTTATTGAACAATGTTGTGTAGTTTTCAAAGTAGAGGTCTTGCATATATCTTTTGTTACATTTAGACAGTCATATGTCTGGATTAGGTGCTATTGAAATATTTTTAAAATTTCATATTCTACTTTCATTTTCCAGCTTATGAAAACAAAATTTATTTTTGTATATGGACCATATTTCCAATAAACTTGCTAAATTCATTCTTACTTCCATTAATTTTTTGAGTCTTTCATTTTTCTATATATAGAGAGATGTTTTCTATGAATAATCATGATTTTCTTTTTTTTTTCCCAGCATTCACAGATCATATTTATTCTACTTGCTTTTTTTTTTTTGAGTTAAGCTCTCCATGCAGCAGCACAAGAACCTAACTCAATTTGCTGAAGGGTATCTTGGAAAAAGTCTACGGTTAGTGGTAAAATATTAATGGTTTACTTCAGAGATAAGAAACGAAATAAGAATATCCATCATCATCACTTCAACTCAACACTGGATGTTCTAGTCAGTGGAATAAAGCAAGTAAAATAAATATGATCTGTGATGATGAGCTTTTTTCATATGTTTGTTAGCCGCATAAATGTCTTCTTTTGAGAAATGTCTGTTCATATCTTTCACCCACTTTTTGATGGGGTTGTTTGCTTTTTTGTTGTACATTTTTTTAAGTTTTTTTGTAGATACTGGATATTAGCCCTTTGTCAGATGGGTAGATAATTTTTTCCCATTCTGTTGGTTATTGGTTCACTCTAATGCTAGTTTCTTTTGCTATGCAGAAACTCCTTAGTTTAATTAGATCCCATTAGACTATTTTGGCTTTTGTTGCTGTTGCTTTTGGTGTTTTAGTCGTGAAGTCCTTGCCCATGCCTATGTCCTGAAAATTAACTCCAGATGGATTAAAGATTTGAACATGAGACCTAACACCATAAAAACCCTAGAAGGTTCACTGTTATAAAACAAGAAAGAAAGGAAATGATTTTGTTTCTTCCACTTGGCTACTTAAGCCTTTTTGGCCACCTCAATATGAACCAAAAATAAGTTATCCCAGGTACCAGAAAGAGAAGTCCTATAAATAACTAGATTTTAACATGACTTATGTTCTCGCTTTCTCTAATTTTCTGTGAATATTAGCTCCTTAGAAAGGGCTTTCCTGTCCATTTCCATTTTTCCTCATCACAAATCATTTCCTAACATTTTACTTTAACTTTAGATAACTCTTTTTGTAAACTGTTCATTGTTTCTTATACCTTGCATAATTGAAATCAAGGGATTTTTTTAAAAAATCTATTTTAAGGCTTCCTTTTTTAACAATAATTTTTTAAATGTGCTTCAGGCTACATATTTTCTTCAGAAAATACATTAATTAAACCTGAAAATATTTCTTCTGGAAATGTATTTTTTCCTGTGAAAATATATAGCTTTAGCTGTGACCCATAGTTTTTTTTAATAAGGGTTTATTTTTCCCATTCATGCTTTAAATATAATTTTTGACTTACATTTTCACCTCTATAATCAGGTGTTGTTAGAAAAATTTTTATAAATAAAAAATGAGCTAGTTATTTTTTTTTGGGCATAGACATCATTTGTTTTTGAGTTTAATCTTGGGGGAGAGGAAGCTATGATCACAAGTGAGGTCTATAAAATATCTCCTTTGGGCATATATTAAGATTTTTTTTGTAGCTAAGTATATTAGTTTTCCTTTACAGTGTTCCAAGGACATTAAAAGGATATATATTTATATTTCAAGATAGTATATTGTGGCTGGGTGTGGTGGCTCACCCCTGTAATCCCAGCACTTTGAGAAGCTGAGGCAGGCAGATCACGAGGTCAGGAGATGGATGCCATTCTGGCCAATATAGTGAAACCCCCTCTCTACTAAAAATACAAAAATTAGTTGACCATGGTGGCACATGCCTGTAATCTCAGCTACTCAGAGGCTGAGGCAGGAGAATAGCTTGAACCAGGGAGTAGGAGGTTGCAGTGAGCCGAGATTATGCCACTGCACTCCAGCCTGGTGACAGAGTGAGACTCGATCTCAAAAAAAAAAGTACATTCTATATAAACCTATTAAATTGTGTTTATTGATTATATTATTTAAATATTCTATTTGCATCCACATTGATATTATATTCTCATATAGTTGCAAATAATAGACATGGATTGTATTCACTGAGACTTTTCTCACCTTACCGTTTTTTCACCAATAGGTGTATAATATTTTGCTTATGTGTAGAATATTGATGTTACAAGGCCTTTCCTCCCCAAAGTCTATAGGTGTTACAGAATACCATCCCTGTACTGGAGGCAAATCTGAGGCTAGACAGGTTAACTCTGATATGTGAACAGTCTTTTATAACTGGAAGCTTTAAGCATTCATATGTGACTTAACGGTTTTTGGAATTTCAAAAGTTCACTTATTTTTTTCCAGTAATTTTTTGATACCTAGCAAGAAACCCAAAACTATATATTTATCAGTTTAAGCAGAAATCTGAAATCCTGCTATTCCTGAATTTTTCTTAAAAATAAAATTAATGTATTTTGGCCAGGTACAGTGGCTCACTACTGTAATCCCAGCAGTTTGGGAGACAAAGGCTGGCATATCACTTGAGGTCAGGAGTTTGAGACCAGCCTGTCCAACATGGTGAAACCCTGTCTCTACTAAAAATACAAAAATTATCTGGGCATGGTGGTGCATGCCTGTTCCAGCTGCTTGGGAGGCTGAGGTGGGAGGATAGCTTGAACTTGAGAGGCAGAGGTTGCAGTGAGCCGAGATTGTGCCTCACACAATCCTCACAGAGAAAGACTCCATCTCAAAAAAAAAAAAAACAAAAAAACACAAAATAATATTTAACCCAAGGTGTATGTAAAACAGAAGGATTCATTTTAACCCCTACAACCTCTGTCCTCCACTTTTGGAAAGTGGTTTAACAATACCACATTAATAGAAATAAAGATACTATATAGTAATTCAAGATGTATATGGAGACAAATCCTCTTCAAATGTCATGAAAAATAGGAGATATGCTAGCAGAAGTTGTAATTGCCTCACTGTGAAAGGTCTAATTGTGTTGTAGATACTTCATCCAGAGATCAGGCCAAAAATAGGGCCACTTTCCTTTCTCTCCAACAATCTCAGCATCTGATAAACCCTGACCACTTCTGCCCTCTATGAAGGTTACAAACTAGACAGTGGTGACTGAGGATCTGTGACAGAGGACACAACATGGGGAGGTGGGGCCTTGCTTGGCAGAGAGCAGAATGGAAAGTTAGAGAGAGGACGATTAGAAATGTTAAAGAGAAGAACATGGAAAAGGTCTGGGCCAGGGTGGAGGGGCTTCTCTTCAGAGCCCACGGAAGGTGTTGTGCAGACCCAGTGCTCACAGCAAGAGCTTAGAGAGAAGTTACGTGGATTAGGCTCTCAGGTATGATCTCAATCTCTATCAGATTCTGCAAGGATTGGATGATTTTGATACAAAAAGTCAAGTACTGACTAAACTTTCTCCAGGATTCCAGCAAGACATTTATTTTCTGTTTTTTCTTTTTCACTTCACAATAAAGAACCATTTCCTGATTTATATATAAGGACTTGCTAAATGAAATTAAATATATCAAAACTAAAAATTATTCCTTAAAAGGAAAAAATAGTAATTGCACAGTGGAGAAACCTGGCAGACAGTACCTTAACCGAGTGATAAAGGTTAGCATCATCAGTGATATCATGTGGATATCATGTAACCTTGTGGTAGTCTATCCAAAAATTCATAACCTCAGTCAAACCATAAGGAAAATCAGACAAACCCAAATTGAGGGGTATTCTACAAAACATCTTACCATTATTCTTCAAAATGGTCAAGATTATGAAAAACAAAGTAAGACTAAAAAACTGTCACTAACCAGAGTAGTCTATGGACATATGGTGACAAAATGCAGTGTGGTCGTCTGGATTTGATCCCCCCCTCGCCAAAAAATTAAACCAAAAAAAAAAAAATAGAAAAGCTAGTAAAATTGAAATAAAGTTAAATAAAATCTAGAATTACAGTGAAGTATCAATGTTGGTTTCTTAGTCTGACAAATAAACCATGTTAATATATGATGGTAACATTAGGGGAAACTGAGTTAGAAATATATGGAACTATCTGTACTCACTTAGCTAATTATTTTGTAAGTCAAAGATAATTCCAAAAGAAAGAGTTTACTTAAAAATATTTCCATAACCTAAAGAATGCAATTTACCTCTCCTCAGTTCTAAGTTAGATGCACTTTATTCTTTAGATCCAGTTACCTAGAAAGGCAAGTATACTGCAAATATGGTACTGATACTCACTAATATTTTATTGAGCACCTACTATATGCTAATAGTATGATGGTTCAACTTTAGTATGTTGCTATTCACATGATAAGGCACAACCATTGTCACTCCTGGGAAAGCAGTTTCTTAGAGCCTATTTCTCTCTCTGAGTTGATTTCTTCTCCACCATGTCTATAGTTATGTAGAAAGTTTAATCAATACATTGAGGATGTTGTGGGGTTTATTTTTATTATGAGTTTGATTTTTGTTTTTGCTTTTGCAGATTTTTGAATGCCTTCAGTGACTTTCATGGGGGGTAATGCAGTGAGTTTGCTACTAATACTTCAAGTAAGCATAAACAGTCTCCAAAATGGTTTTTCTGTGCAATGACAGTTGTTCAAAGGACATGGGACATAACTGGAGGCTCACCTTCATCACTGCCTTCAGTCAAGTCCAAACCGGACGCTGGGTAGAACAATGAAAGGGAGATAGCATCAGTTTCTTCGCCAACAAAAAGTGCAAGAAATAGTATTTCCCCTTCCCCTGAAAACTTGATGGGAATTCAAGAATCAGGAATGCTAATGGAGTGAGAGGAGAGGGTGTTTGGGAAAGGAAAAAGGGGAAAAGGCTGAAGCTGAGCCAAGGGTCTCGCTCTCTCTTGCCTTCTTCCTCTGCAGGGACACATGGAGGGGAAGGAAGTGGGTCATTAGCAAGTGTGTGTTCATTTCTGATGAATTTGAGATAATTCTTATCAGCCATGATCCCATCATTGTTGGATGGGCTATTGGAAGTAGAGTGTGTCCTCTCTGCTTTGGAAGTTAGAGGAATGGGATTGCGATGCAGCCAGATTCCCTCTGGCCATCAGTGCATTCTGCCTTAGAATGCAGCAAGACTGAAAGTAGAATTTTCCCTATGACACCAAGCCTCCCAGAGTTAGATAGACATTCATACATTCTCTTTGCAACTGGGTATTTAGTAATTATTGAAGAAGCTTAGGGTCAATTTAAAAATATTTGACCAAATAACATCTTTCCCAGAAAGAAGAAGCATGGTGATGTCTTACTTCTCCTTAAGTGTTTTTTATTGAAAGCCTGCTTGGTTGGATGACAGAAGAACTAAATTCTAAAACTTTTCACCAAATAGGTGCTCAGAAAAAAAGTAGATGTTTATGGTTGTAAAATGTATTTAAAAGTATAATACACATTGTTGATTGTGAGACTGATTTTTAACATCTACTGAGTGGAACATGGCAAGAGGCATGACTCAGGTGGATGACTGCACTTAGATGTGAAAGACAGCATAGATAAATTTATAAAATTCAAATAACATGAAAGGAGCATCTGTGAGTCATTAGCTAAATAAAAAACATGAGGCAAATACTGATATAAGTCACAGTAATTAAAACTAAGTTCTACCTTGCTATTTCTATCCATTATACATATACTTACATGGCATGTGGATAATATAAGACAAAACTGACACACCAACAGATGCTGATAATCTAATTTTTGCATTATACACCAGCAGCCAGAGTGGCATGGGCTAAAGGGCATATCTCAAAAGAAGGGAACTCTGCAGTTCACACTCTGGAACACAAGGCTTCTTCTGGTTACTACATTCCTTTGAAACAAGCCCAAAATTATATTTCCATCTACAAAATAAACAACAACCAAAAATCCCTTCAGAGGAATGGTTTCGGTCTTTGCCTTTTCTATGTCAACAACTTTTAATGGTTATATAAAAACTCAGCAATTGTACAAGTATAAAGAGACAGCCCTGAGAAAAGGATAAGGAGCAGAATCAATAACCAGAGAGAAAAACCGGAGAGAAGAAGCAGAGACAAGAACAAAGGGATTGGGTGAAATTTCTCTTCCAATCTCCTGTGAAAGCAATCCACGCCTGAGAAACAGGCTCATCAAATGGGCTCAAGAGCAAACCTTTACATTTTACCAGTTCCCAGGAATCAAAGAAAAACTCTTACATATAGAAAGTTGAGAACATTTCTGATTAATCTTCTAGAAGACACATTGAATTTGTGAAATCAAAATAAACATACACTAAGTGAAACAATCTAACATCACGAAAGATAGATAAGGGAAGAAATTAAAAGATACATTATTGCTTTGATTTTTGAATTAAAGACTCATGGTAAAAGCGGTAAATGACAGATTTTATGCAAAAAACTGTGTATCAGAAGAGAACAGATCATAGGAATTCAGAAGCATTCAAAGATAAAGGAAAAAGAACTTTGAAACTTAGAAGCAAGCAAATAATGATGAGCCTAGGGGAATATGGAGCATATATACATAATAGAATATGTGTGTGTGTGTGTGTGTGTGTGATATACATGCTTTAAATATATACATAATTTGTATACTAAGTATACAAATATTCATATATAAAGTATAAAACTATATATGTATATAAACATAGATTTATATATAAAAATATGTATCCACATAAATATATATGCACAGACACATAAAAGAG
Source organism: Cacajao melanocephalus (assembly GCA_963573385.1). Lineage (NCBI taxonomy): Eukaryota > Metazoa > Chordata > Mammalia > Primates > Pitheciidae > Cacajao > Cacajao melanocephalus. The sequence continues at coordinate 177,774 of CAUYLG010009428.1, forward strand.
GTGTCTCAGAGAAACCTCTTTTTTGGTGAAAAAAAAAACAGACCAGAAGTAATTAAAAGGGTAATAGAAGGAAACATTATTGAGTAAAAGAAAAAAAAAATCTGCAAACTAAAATAATTTATCAATCCTGGGCAAAATTAATTAAAAACAAAAAAACAGAATTAGACCTGAGATTTATTCAGGTAATATGTTGACACTTGAAATATAAAGCCTAAACACTTTAAATAGAAGTGAAAATAAAAGTTGAGTTGATTAAAATACATCCCAAATCATTGTAGCTTCATATATTGCTATATGCCACCCACAGTCGGAAAAAAATAGAAAATTCATTGCTTCTTCACCTTTTGGCTAAGATCAAAAGTAGTAACAGCAACTACAGAGTTTAAGGGAAAAAGATTATGGCCCAAAAATTCCATGCCCAATTATTCTGTATTAGGGAAGAGGAAAATATTTCTCAGACTGGCAAAGACTCAGAACAGAGGCAATGACTGTTCTCTTGCTGAGAAAATTATTCTAAGTCACTCTACCTGAGCAAAAGATAAATCAATATAAACAACTCAACAATGAGGAAGTTGTGGTAATAAAGGATTGATGGTGTCCCTTTGGGCATTGTGCTTTTTAGTCTGTATTGAGTTCTTTCCACCTTGACTAATAGTGGGGTATATGGCATGTGGCAAGCTCTTCCTTTTTAAGAGCGAAAGACATCGCACTTGTAAAACAGGACAAATGGACTTGTCCCCTCCCATCAGCCCCAGAGGGAAAACCAAAGGAGAATTCCATCAGAATACACTCACCCTTTTCATCTACTTGAACTGTGGTCAGCAAGGGTCTAATCAGAGTCAGCCCCAGGAGTGAGCCCTGGATCTCTTGCTGGTATTTTGCAACATGCCTCACAGATCCGTCTGCATCCCACTGAAATGCGAAACAAAAGAGCAAGGGATGGTTTCTATGTCTGCAATTCTCTTTCTGAAGCTTTTTATTTTAAATCAAAAATAAGCTCTCTGGATTAATCTGATGCACTCAGGACCTGATTGTCCCCCCATTATTGCTTTCCCTTTAGATGTCATGAGCAAATAAATAAACAGGACAGTTAAACTTCACAAGACAATTATGTTGGCATATATAATGGAAGCCTCATTTTTCACACTTTGGCCAAAGTTTTCTTGTGATGAATCCTTTCTAATCAGTGGGAAGAATTGTTGGTAGTAGGAAAAGTATGTATTTTTTATTACACCAAAAGCAACAGCCCTTCGATGTGAAACTTTCCTAGTGTTTTCAGTCTAGCTGGGATAAACTGCCTTTCAAACAGTGCTGGAGCATTCACAAGTGTTCCCATCTAAAGACACATATCACAACCAATCAGAGGGTGAATAATAATTAAGAAATAAAGAGTCCATATAGTGGGAACATAGAAGAAAATTCTTATTTAGTATATCTCTTTCAGGAAAAAAAGAAGAAGAAGAAAAATGCCCTTAACCAATTGGGAAGGCATACAGACTCTCCTTTCTATTTTACGGTTCTTCCATCAGCACTTATTCCGTAATCATCTCATAATCATGAAAATTTGGCATTTTAATTTTATCTCTAGGGGAAAAGTGTAGATGCTGGCACGATGACAAGTACTACAGTATAAAAGGACAATTACCTTCAACTTACACTTTTTTTTTTTAATTTCCAAGAAAGAACTGAATTGTTAAGGTTCATAGCAGAACATTTTGCTGTGGCTTTATGTACATGGCCTTTTATTACATTAAAAACTCTAAAAATCTATATGTTCCAAGTCTAATTTCTTCTAAGTCACACTGTCATTTATTTATTTTTGTTCATTCCATAAATATATTTGGAGTACCCACTATGGACCAGGCACCATGAAGACATTGGGAAGCAGTATGATAGAGCAGGGAAAATGAGAGCTCTGAGCACAGGTAGTCTGGTTTCAAACCCCAGCTGCATTTTGCCATCTTGCATGGTTTTGGATATGTTCCTTAACTTCCCTGAGTCTGATTTCCTAATTTATGAGCTGGGGAAAATACTAAGACAAACTTATCAGGTTATTATGATGATTACAAGATTTTCTATTGTATTCCTCACACACACACAATGTAGATGTTTAGATTGTGATGATGATGATGATAATGATGCCTACTTCTCAGTAACTGCATTTTTACCATTTATGATATTAAAGGAGGAAGAATACCTGTATTTTTAAGATGTCACAAGCCCATATGGAAATTGCACTACTCAAAAGAAGCAACCTTTGAATCTTCTAGAAATGATTCAGCTTCTCTCTGCAAAGACTTTCTAAACTCCAAATATCTTCTAAATTCTCAAGATCCATTGTCCTCCCAACTGTACTCTTCAGTTACCACCTGCAGATCCTGGCTCCAGTAAACAATGGAACCCAAGGATGGTAGACATTTCTGAGGCAACAGAATGGCCATGAGGCACCCTTCTAACTTGGCTAGGAATTGTTCACAGTGTCAGGACAAAACAGTTGGCTTCCACCATGTACATGCGAGAAACCCAGTAACAAACTTTAAAAACTACCCTTGAAAGAAAAGCAGCTGTGTCACTCATCCTTAGATGGGTTTATGAAGGATTCTGGAACACGTACCTGACTTTATTTGAGTACTCTGCAAGTTCCTGTTACCTGTTTAGGACACCTTGAACTCGGATGACCTATTCTTACAACAGACTAATGTCCTCATTAGCTACTTATGCAGGTAGAATTGAGGATCTAAATAACAGCATGCTGAAACTGGCTCCAGCCAATTGCTCACTATTCAGGCTTTTTGCAGCCTAGATCTGTAATCTTTCTCAGCTTGAAATCGGTCATGGTTGAAATATTCACATCATGAAAATCAGCAAATGCTACAAATCAGGGTGTTTTCCCCATAAGGGAGTAAGTTTACAAACATACCACTGAACCTTAGTACCTCCCATTTGAAAAGTTCTGAACTGGGGCAGGTATCAGTAATACCTGGGGACATTTTTTTTTTCCCTAAAATACAGACTCTTGGCTCCCATGAACAATCTAATGAATTACATACACTTTCTACTGCTGGCCTGAAATATATATTTTGGAAGAAATAAAAGTCACTGCAAAACTAGGACACACATTTTGAAAGAAGTTATAAAAACAAAACTAGATACCTGAAGAATATTCAAGGGAGGAGAATGAGAGTGAGAAGTAAGAATAACTAAATAACGAAATGTATAAATCCAATGGGGGTCTTCCCAGGATGCTAAAAATATGCCAAGCTACTTGGTGTTTAAATAATTCTACCTCCTGTATATGAGGTAAAAGGCACGGAATAGGGAGTGAGTGCAAGAATCTCCAGTCTCAAGTGTGATGTATGCATACTTAGTTGTAGCACTAAGAACTGTTGAAGGAAAGGACCACCTCTTGCTAGTTTTTGTGTCCCCAATGTCTATCACAATGCTTGGCATAGAGTAGGCTTGCAGAATATGTTTCTAGAATATATAAGTGACTGACTGAACAAATAAATAATAACTTTAATCTCTTAGCACAATCCCTATTAACCATGGATACCAATAAAATTGTTTCAAATAAACATTAGATGCCATCGCTGCTTTGTTTGGAGCCCTACAGAGGTTTCTGTCTCACCCAAACTCACTACCCCTACCCCCACCCCCAAGTTCTCTTACGATCGTTCCTCTGCCTGATTCTCATCTCCTACTCCTCTGCCTCTCATTCACGTATCTCTGTCTGCTCTTAACCGTCTTTCATTTCCTTGAATGTCTCATTCCTGAGTCATACCTTTCAGACTCTGATTTCTCTTCCTTTAGACGTTGACTAGCTTATACGTTGCCTCATGCAGATTTTTGCTTAAATGACATGTCCTCAGGGAAAATGTACGTGGCCAAACTACCTAAAATAGAATGACCATCTCCTTGGCAATGTCCGATCTCCTTCACCCGTTTTATTTCTCTGTATAGCACTTACCACTATCTGACATTCGTTTATTCTATGATTTGTTACTCTTCTTCATCTTTTGGTGCATTGAAGCTTTACAAGGCCAGGGATTTTGTCCATCTTGTCTTCTACGGCACCACTGATGTCTAAACAGTGCCCATTATGGAAGGATCTTATTAAATTTTTGATGACTGATGAGTGAATGCCTTTACTAACAAAAATTCAAGAGTGATTGGTCTATGCAAAATGAACTAAGGGAGTATCCTGACCTACAGAAAAAATAAACAACCCTGCCACCTGCTTCCCTAGACAAGCTCATGAATCTGCCCCTGCTAACTGTATCAGCTCTCCAGTCTGAATCTCCAAGTATTGACCATGTCCTGAGTAACAGAAGCACAACATACTCACTTGTGTAACGCAGGCAAACACAATTTAACATGTTCAAAAGCAAACTAAATATATTCCCCGGACTCCCTACTTAATTCCTTATCTCAGTTCAAGATATTGGCAAAACCAGAAAATGGGATCTCAACCTAGACATCTCAATTTATTTGTCACACTGCTACTCTCAGGGACAGCATTCTAAAATGAGAATAATCATGTCATGCCATTGGTAAAAATCCTTTAGTTCTTACAGGCTAATGCCCAGCCTGCTCAGGAAGGCATCAAGGTTACTTTGACTCTGACTCAGATCTGCTATCCAAGTTTATCTCCAACCACGCATCTTCTCTTCCTGCCACTGACTAAACAATGTACTCCAAGTGTACTAAACTGACTTTCAGCTTCTTGGATCCTCCATGGTCATTCACGCCACCATCTTTATGTTTTCTGTAACCTCTGACTAGACTATCTTAGCTTTCTCTTGCCTGCCATATTAACATTCTTCCCAGCCCCAATATTGCCTTCACGGGAAGCCTTTTCTGACAACCACAAGCCTTTTCTGACACCAACAAATGTTCTTTTGATACATTCTTCAGAAAGTCCAGGCGAGGCATTGGTTCTAACACAGTTTCCCTTTTGAAAAATCTCCATGGTGTATAGGTGCCACATTTTCTTTATCCAGTCCACTATTGATGGGCATCTTGGTTAATTCCATCCCTGTTTTCGCTATTGTGAATAGTGCTATGAAGGAACAAAAACCAAATATGGCACTTTCTGACTTATAAATGGGAAGTAACATTGAATGCACATGGGCACAAAAATGGGAACACTGGATACTGCTTGGCAGGGAAAAGTGAAAGGGAGAAATGAGTTGGAAGGTTATGCTCACTACCTTAGTGATAGGATCATTCATACACTAAGCCTCAGCAGCACATGATTTACCCATGTAACAAACCTGCACATATATCTCCTAAACCTAAATTAAAAGTGGAAGAAAAATTAAAAGCTCCAATATGAGTGCTACTCTCCAAGGTACATATATCTACCCCCCATCACTAAGTATAAAAACGAATCCTTTGCAAATGCTGAGAAAAGAGTGTCAAAGGCCTAACTAATTTTTCAACACTGAAGTCTGAGTTTTACAATTTGTCCCTTTTTTACGGTAATAAATTTCTCTAAAACAAGCAAACCTGGTGTTTAGGCAAGTGGCCAGCAACTCTCAGTTGACAAAGAGCTTTCTTTTCTCGGGCTATGTATATTTGGAGAACAATGCCACAGGTCAGATGTCAACATTAGCCCAGTTCCCTTCTAATGGAGAATGTAGGTCTCCCTTCTATGCTATCTGCCAAGAGATGTTACTCTGGTTCTCCCCTCAAATTCTACAAGACTTTGGGCTTTGGCCTATGCCAATACTTTCAAATCAACTTTCAATATTTTGGTGTATGCCAACTTATAGAATTATAGTTTTGAGAGTGAACTTAGAAGTTATTTATTTATTGTTTAAGGCAGTTACTTGCTTATTCTACAGGTAAGTAGTACCCATGTCTCATGTCTCTAACACCAGCTTTCAGCCCATTTTCACCTTTTACCCACTCTTAGTTGGTCACAAAAATAATCTAAATATCTGCAACCCCTTCCATTTCAAAAAGAACACAGGTATCAATATTATAAGAAATGAGATTTTGAACTGCCAGTTGCACTTGAGCATAGAAATACTCTCTGCTCTGTTTCTAAGGACACAGGTAATATGTATCACCTCTTCATAATTTGGGCAGCTGTCTGGATTAAAAAATCCCAGAGTGGGGCATTGGTCAATGACAAGGAGGACACTTACTTAAGTCCTATAGGCCTAAACCTTTTGGAAAGCTGAGTTTTCTTTTCACTTCAAGTATTAGTTTTCTATTTTGGTGTAACTACAAATTTAGCAGCTTAAAAATGACACGAGTATATCATCTCACAGTTTCTGAAAGTCAGAAGTCTGGGCACAGCATAACTAAATTCTCTGCCCAGAATTTCACCCAGCAAAAATCAAGGTGTTAGCAAGGCAGGGACTGGAGTTCTTGTCTGGGGCTTGGGGTCCTCTTCTGAGCCCATCAGTTGTTGGCAAAATTCATTACTTTGTGGTTGCTGAACTGAAACCCCTGTTTCCTCACTGGCTGTCAGTCTCAATGGCCCCTCACTGGGGCCACTCTGAGCTTCCAGAGGCTGCCTGCACTTCTTGTCATGTGGCCCTTTCATCTTCAAGCCAGCAATGGTGGCTTGAGTCTTTCTTATGCTTTGAACCTCCAACTTCCGTGATGCTGGATAAAAAGCTCTGCTTATATCAGGCTCATGTGATTAGGTCAGGGTCACTAGGATGACTTTCCTGTCAATTGATTTGGGACCTTGACTCCATTTGCACAGTTCTTTCACAGAAGCAGCTAGATTAGTGCTTGCTTTAATAACCTGGAGTAGGTGTGTATATACCAGGGGTAGGAAATATTGAGGTTGGGACATCTTAGAATTCTGTCTACCACAACTTCTCAGTATATTCAAGAAAGGGGGTTTGAGAGAGAACATTTTTTTTTAATCTACACCCAAAGTTTTCTCTTGCACATTGTTACTTTTTTGCACATCTCTGCCTGAATGTCTTTACCTTAGCATGTCCTCATTTCAGAGTAGAGGAAAATAATTTGGAGAAAGAGACAAGACAGATATAGCAGAACCATGCTGATCATGTTGAAGAATGTTGATTGCATCTGCCTTGTAGAGGGATGTATTAAAGGGCTTTAGGTAGGCATGTAACATGATCAGCTGTGTTGGAAAGGTGCATGAGGAGGTGTGAAGAGATCAGTGTAGCAGTTGCAGTGTTTAGGTGAAAAATGACAGTTGTCTAAACTAGGGTGGTGTCAATGGGGTAGGAAGGAGGCCTTCTCTACTAATAAGACTAATTAGGCATCTTTTTAGTTTCCTCTACACTTCTCTTTCATGTAACTTATGACATTATCTTGGAGCTGTTGCTTAGCTTGTCTCTCTACCTCTTGACTGTCTTGTGGCATTGTATCCCTGGAACAGAGCCTAGAACATAGTAGGCGATCAATACATGCTCATGAATCAATGAATGTGTTCTCTATACCATGACTAATCACAGTCCCAGATTCAGTTGCTTCCCTTTAGATGCCTCTGCTGGACTTGTTCCTATTTTTGCTGTTTCAGTTCAGAGGGTCCTTGACCCATTAGCAGTTGGTGTTCCTGTTGTTTTCCTCCCGCATACCCAAGGTCAAATGGGCTGGTCCATTCAACCCCAATTGAACTTCCCTCCTCTCAGCTCATCTTGGCTCTTGGTTAGTGGCCAGGCTTGGACAAGCCTCATCACATCTCTGATTGAATTGAATATTGTCTCTCCTGCCTCAGAGCCTGCAACAGAACCCACTTTGGTTCCACAGTCCTTATACTCTGCCTCCTCTTCTCTCCCAGGGCACGGTGCAGCCTCGGTCCTGCTTCCTCTCCTAGCTTTTTGAACCAGTTCACCAGTGCACAAGGACAGGAGCTCCTGTCACCTCCAGAATCACCAGGACAACGTTAGATTTAATGGACTTTTGCTGTCCTCTTCCATCCCAGGATCCCAAAACCCCATGTTAGATTTAATGAGTCCACTTCAAAATGCTTCTCGTTTTCTGTGATGGATCTTTAATATAACTTCTTCTCTCTGCTAGGAAAGTCCTGTGAAAATTACTTTATACTCATGGATTTAATTGACTTCACTCAAATTTTGCTTTCAGTCCTATTAGAAGAAAAGCCAATTGCTCCCACACCTCACCCTCCCCCTTCCAATGAGTGTCAAGGGAACTGTTTGTGTCTTGTTACCAAGACCGTTGTTGAACTTGAGGCTCCAACAAGAGCAAGACCCTCTTGAGTCTTGGCAACCAAATCTCACATGGCCTCACTCTGTTGATTTTGTCCTCTCAGTCCTGGTCCCTTGTGGACAATTTGTAAAATTAGGAAATTAAGAAAACAGAGACTGAAAAAAGATCTTGGAAATGCTTAGTAAGGAAAATTCCTTTATAAAGATGGAACCTCCACAACAACTTTGCCAAGGGAATTTGAACTGTAGACACTCACATGAGGTGCTGCAAAAATTAATATCCCCTCTCTCTTTTTCCTTTCTTACAAAACACAGTACAAGCTAAATGAACATCAGTTTATTTCCCTAGATGGACAAAAGAAAAAAAAAACTACCTTTGGATTCAAAATGGCAAATCATGGATAAACACTCCTCAGATAAAGGTTGATCCAAACCCTTTCTTGCTATAGTTTTCCTTAGATTCCTGTGCCCTACTCAACCCCTTCTTTTTCTGGGCTCATGGATTTTATATTCCTAACCCCAAGAAGTATGGCATGTTTCTTGAATTACGTGGTAGATCCCTCTTTCTTGCAGTTAGTATGATCCTCTCCTCCTTGTGTGAAATATCACACTTGTAAACACTTTACCAGTAGGTTTAATTGAAAAACAGAAACTGTTTTTAGGAGAAGAGATGAAACCCTGTTTCTGATGATTCATCCAAGAGGATACCTATACCCAATGGGCATCAAGAATGGGAAAGAAAGGAATTCCACATAAACTTGTATAAGACAAAAAACAAAGATGGGCTGTGTCTTCAGTGTGACCACAACTTTCACTTTAAATAAATTTTACTTAAATCACATAGTTTGAAATTTACATTCAGTGTCTGCCAGGCATTAAGTCTCTCTGCTTTTATAGGAAGATAGTTCTCTCTTAACCAGCTTATGGGGTACAAAGGGAGGCATCTGGGCACCATGTGAGGCAAAGACACCCTTTAATGTCACCTCTCCCGGGCTGAGGAGCCAGTCCTGCACTTTGCCATGGGCCTCGGCTCCACCTCCTTGGCTGCAAGCTAAAGAAGTAGGGATTATAAACTGCTCTCAGTCTGTGTCATCAAAGGGACTACAAGCTCTTTGAAGTGGGAAATTGTATCTTATTCATCTTATTCAGTCTTGTCCCCATTGTCTAGAACCAGGGCAAGAATAAACTAGAGAGAGAGAGAGAGAGAGAGAGAGAGAGAGAAAGAGAGAGAACCTGCAGAAAATGCTGCTATAGAGGATATGAAAGTAAAAAAGGCACAAAACCAACTTCAACTAAGATTCCCTAAAAATCCAGAAAAGAAACATACAGATTTCCTTTTTTAAAGGAAACTAGCAGAGCTAAGGAGGTGCTGTTACCAGTAAAGCACCTTGGGACCTGCCCTGGTATCCTCATGGCTAGACATATTCTGAAATCAGAAAAGATATGATATCATCACCTCCTTTACCCCAGGAATAGCGAGAGCTGGGAGTTACTAGGAGTTGTTGCTACAGGCAGAAAACAGTGTAGAGAAGTGACAATGATGTATGAAATATAATTGTTCATTTAGTGAACAAATTTGAGACTTCGCCTATTTTGTTAATTTGTGCAACTTATTCTAAAAGTTGAGGCTGTGTGTTAACATTTTACCTGACATGGCCATATGCTGTACAGAGCAACATCACTATTCTGTATTACAGAAAGGTCCCAAGGATCACAAAAAGATTTAACATACCTATTCTCAATTACTATGTAATCTTCACATGGAAAGAGTGGAGTTGAGCTGCATGGAATACAACACACAGTTTCAGGGTACATTTTAGGGGACAGGCACCATGCCAGGGACTTGTTTAACCTTAAGTCATTTGACTTGCCCAGCTACCCTGTTCTCACACCCAAGTACCCACATTCAAATTAGAGATGATAAATGGAGACTCAGAGAAGTTAAATAATTTGTTCAAGACTCATAGAGTTACAGTCTAGAAAAGCTGGTATTTTAAATTATGTCTGTCTGCTTTCAAAGCCCATTCTCCTTCTGTCACACCATGCAACTGAAATAAAGAACCAACTGAAGCATAATTGGGATATACTACTAGATGACCCTGGTAAAGACAGAGACAAATGTTCTGGGGATGGGGACTGAGACAGTCTAAGAGAACCCAAAATTTTGGTCATACATAGGCTGTTGAAACTACTTTTACCAAGCTCATTATGATTTCTGTGCTTACAAATCCAATGTATACTATGCAAACTAGTAGTTTTTATGTAAAATTATGAAAAGACAACATGGAAATCTAGAAATAGAACTGATCATAAACACAAGAGGATCCTGAGATTGAAAATAATGGCCTCCTCACCCGCCTTTTTTTTTTCTTTTTCTTCTTTCTCTTTTTCCTTCTCTTTCCTCCTCTTCCTCTTCCTCTTCTTCCTCCTCTACTTCTCTCTGCATTTCTTGGCTTTCCCTATATTTGTTGAATTCCTTCCTACTGCAAACTACCTCTATTTATTTGAAAAGAGAGAAGCAGAAGTGGCTACCAAAAGCTCAACTTATTTTATAACAGCCTTGCAGTGAGAGGAGACAGAGTGGATTGAATGAACTCTTCTATTATCAACATGTGATATCTTCTCAAATGATCTCAGTTGGCCATTTTGGGTCATAGGCTCAGGTTATGTACTGATCTCTGTAGACAATGTTCATGACAGGTGGCCCACTCTTGTGACGTGGTGCAAAGGAAAAAATGTGGCTTATTCTCATCAGAGCCACATGTAATGGAGAAAGCCTAAGTTCTTAAGAGGGAGGAGAGGCTGTTATCCTGTTATCATAAAAAAAAGAGGGAGGGGTTCAAAGCAGACATTAATTTACACATATTCACAAAGATACTTTTTGGACCTAACCTCATATAAATTCTGATATGCATCTGTCATCCTCTTTTTAAATTTCCTAAACAATTTCCAAATTAAGAATTGTTCTCTATCATCTCTTATTTTAATACCATCTTCTTATAGCCAATACTACAGTGCTATACACAGACTGCCTTGCAAGGCATGGAGGTCTTTCATGGTTTGGTTAATGTAGTGGTGATAATGTTGAAAATTATAACAGATACCATTTACTGAGCACCTACTATGTGATTATGAATTCAGGTTCTAAAGTCACAGATAGATAGACCTAGCTTCAAATCAAGACCCTTCCCCACCACTTGCAAGTTGTGAGATCTTATCACTGAACATGTTTCCTCATTCGTAATACAGAGTGGGAGGTTATAATAGCATTGCCTGAGAACACTTTAGCAAAGTTAAATCAGGAATATGCCTATAAAGTGTTGGATACAATGCCTGGCACACATTATATATATCAATAAATTGTAGCTACTATTCTTTGGTCTCAGTCACTGCGCTAGACATTTTATTTGATCCTCAACAACTAAATAAGAGGAAAGTATTGTCCTCATTTCTTTTACAGGTAAGAAACTAGAGAATTAGGAGGAGCCGGATAATGTACTCACTCATAGCTCATCATAATAGCAGCCTGAGATTTAAAGATGTCTCTGATCCCAAAGCCATTTGATCACCAAAGGTTTGCTGTCACCTTTGAGAAAAGTTAGATTATAATCTGGCAAGGGGTAAAACATTTGAAACCAGTTCTATACCTGAGCATTCAAGATGCACAGTGGCCAAGGTGGATGATGGGAGTCCCTGTGGTGTCTGTTCATGGCTCTACAATTTCTGTCTCAACACCCCTCTCCCCTATTCCCCTTAGTATTCTGTTTATCATCTTGCAGACAAGCCACAGAGTAGGTTTGGAGCTGCTGTCAGGGCACTGCTGCTCAAAGACTCCTGGGAAGCAGTGAAATTGCTGTCTGGCGTTATTATTTCTTTAATATGTTGTGAGCATTTTGTGGGATGAGTGGATTGAGGCTAGGGCCTATGGCAGAGGCCTGTACCTCCCTGTAGGAGCAGCTTCTCAGGGTTACCCAGCTGAGGGTGACCATGCTGTTAGAAATCATTTCTGTTTAATGAAGTACTGAGAATGGGCCAGCCTACCTCTATCTTCCTTCCACTGCTGCTCCAATTTGTGTCCGATCCCAGGCTAAGTGTTCCCATCTGTGTTATTCTATTAACTGAAAAGGAAGGAATTAGCACATGAACTTGTCACATCTTGTGACCTGTTGCACACTGAGATGGGAGGTGGTGGCAGAACAAACAACATTCTTTTTCTCAGCGCCCTTCCCACTTACTGAGGAAAAGAGGGAGAGCAGTTCTGACTCCATGAAACACACCCGCACCATTCCTAAAATCAGGCTGGGCCTCTCCGGGCTGCACCTTAGGCAGAGCTGAGGGGAGAGGGTGGCAGAACCTCAAAGGAAACTTCCCCTGTCTGCCAAGCTCCAGATGGAAGACCTTCCCACGGAAATACTTGCTGGAGACGCTTTGCTGACACAGAGCGCTGCCAGGGAAAAGGGCCCCTGCTGGGGCCGCTCCTGCCCCTTTTCCCAGGGAAACACAAGGCTGAGAAGGTGGCAGAGGCCCTCAGAGACCATTTCTTGGTGGAAGGTCCCCAGCAGGGCCCTGCACGAGGAGCCCGGGGGAAGTGCTGACCGGGAGCTGGTGATTATGACTTGCTTCTCCCACACAGATTTTGAACGCAACGTGACACATGTTGAAGGTGTCTTTGATCCATACTTCCTTTTTACAAGGCTTTTATAGGAATCCAAGCTTGACTAAGTGTTGGATACAGATTTAGAGCGAGGATACACTTGGGTATGAAGTGTTCGAGAGAACTGGGCTCCATCTCATGCTTTCCTGATGGCGCCGGTTTGTACCAGTTTGCCTTGGCAGAAACTCAGTTAGGATAGGAGAGAAAGACAGAAAAAAAATAGAAAAGAAAAAAGAAATTCTTCTTTTTAAATCCAACTAAACTATACCCCCTGCAACGGGCATAGACCAACAACAATCACAGGCTGTCTCTCCCCGGATAGCGGGCAGGACCCATCTCACGGGTGAGTGGCTCAAGACTGAAAGAGGCTCTGTAGGCCCCAAAGAAATTTTGCCTAGAAGAAGGGGCTCCCTGCCAACTCGGACTGCCACCAAGAGACATTGTCTGCTTCCTACTTCCCATGTCCTCTCAAAAAAGAAACACTGCTACACGAAGACAAACACCAATTCCAGGATCTCACAGTTCCAGCCTATGTCGTGACCTCCAGAAATAATTTCCATCAGCAAGTATTCAAATATGCTTTTTTTCTTTGATTTCCTCCATTTTTAGAACTTTATGGCACATACAGGGAGCCACTGTTAAGGTAGTTCTAGGCAGGCTGTTCACTTCCTCACCCCCATCAGTAAGTTGTGAATCAGTAAATCAGGGCTGAGTCTGAGGATTCTGAACTCCAGAAAGCATCTGATCCATGGGACTGTGATACAGATGGTCCATGAGCTTCAGTTCTAAACACTTGGCATTGGAAATTCCACCCAGCCCTGAATCCACAGATGACACTTGACACAGCCAAAACTTCTAAACTTTGACCTGAACCCTCCTGTTAAAAGGATATACAGGATCCTGACTTTAATGATATGAACAAATGATATGAGCTAGGAGTGCATGCCATCCATATTTCTATGTCCTTTCTTGTATATGATATCCTCAGTTATTGAGGGTTTCCCTGGCTTCCCTAGACTTTAGATAAGCAGGGACTGCAGGAGGAAACTTTTGCAGGTGATGGATATGCTCATGGCATACACGATGGTGATCGTTTCAGGAATGTATGTTTATGCTCAAACTCATCAAGTTGCATATATAAAGAGCTGTGATACATTAAATATCAAACTCCTGACTTTAAGTGACCCACTTTGTATATGACTGTGTATATACAAAGTGCTGTTTGTATATGATTGCACATACAAAGAGTGGTGATACTTAATGTATTAAGTAATAAATTAAAAAAGGGTTTTAAAAATATAAATTCAAAAAATTAGCCAGGCATGGTGGGGGGGTGCCTATAATCCCAGCTACTCAGGAGGCTGAGGCAGGAGAATTGCTTGAATGCGGAAGGCAGAGGTTGCATTGAGTGGAGATTGCGCCACTGCACTCCAGCCAGGGTGACAGTGCAAGACTCTACCTCAAAAAAAAAATTAATTCAAAGAATATTTATCAAACAGACTTTTTACAAAATACTGTGATTGCCATTGGTAATACACAAATGATCATATGTATTATAGAGTAGGCATTACAGCCTTATAATAAACAAATAATTACAACTGAATATAATAAAGATATTAGATATTTATTAAGGCCTCAATATTACTCAGGGCTGTAAATAGAGAATGTAATCAATTGTATAGAACAGGTGCTATTGTTATTCACATTCTGCTGATGAGAAGACTGAACCCAAGGGGCTGGGCAACTTGCTCATACATATCCTACTGTAAGTAACAGTGCTCTGGTGCTCACCCTTGCAGCCCAAGTCCAGAGAACCTGCTATCATAGGTCTCTGTAGGAACTGCTGAAGGAGCAATGAATCTATCTGGGCCATAGAAGGAAAATAATGAAAATGACTTTACACCACTGCATGTTCCTTGTCTATTATTTGGCCTCCACATGTTCCCATATCCAGCTCTCTTGCCTGAGCTCCACGCTGCGAGGTGCAGCTTCCACTGCTCATCTGCACCCAGAGGGCCAAAGGTGCCAAGAAGCCAACATATCCCAATCTTGGCTGATGGTCTTTTCTCCTAAATATTCCTTTCTTCTAGACTTTCTGGTCAGCAGAAGACCTGTTTTTCTCCTTGAAAAGCTAAACAGACGCTACCAGTTGTGGCCTCTCTTCAATCTAAAAGCGGCAGATAGCCTGAACATGGTGGCTCACGTCTGTACTCCCAGCACTTTGGGAGGCCGAGGCTGGTGGGTTACTTGAAGTCAGGAGTTTGAGACCAGCCTGGCCAACATGGTGAAACCCCATCTCCACTAAAAATACAGAAGAAAAAAAAAAAAAAAAAGCCAGGTGTGGTGGCATGTGCTTGTAATCCCAGCTACTCAGGAGGCCGAGGCAGGAGAATAGCTAGAATCTGGGAGGTGGAGGTTGCAGTGAGCCAAGATCGCATTACTGCACTCCAGCC